>CM074304.1:4240000-4410000 GCA_037194245.1 Opsariichthys bidens | reverse complement strand
CTGCGCTCACATCTCCAAGATATCTGCGAATGTTTTGTCTGTGGTTCATTTTAGGCTTCAGAACCGGGGCCACCCGACTGGTAAATCACTTAAGCGTTGATGAAATGGTTACAAGAAAACCTCTCACTTCCCTTTGCCATGTTCAGCTCTTTTTTTTCAGTTAATTAATCATATAATAAACAATGAAGACCTGTTAATATAATATCATATGACTGTTGTAAAAGACACAGAAACAAGTTGTTATTATATACATATATATTATATATTGCTATATATATATATATATATATATATATATATATATATATATATATATATATATATATATATCAGTGTAGACAGCGTCAGTGATTATAATGGCTTCTATTTGCTTTTGACGCGACACATTCCACACATCCGGTGTAGGCGTGTGTCAGCCGTTATGTGACCGAATGCCAGTGGGTGGGGCCTATGGTGTGAGGATGTATTTGTCAATGTCTTGCTCTGGAGGTTGGCATTTGCGAACGTATTTGCATATTTGACATCACATGACAATCAGTATCAAAATCAGCTGTTTTTGGATTGAAATAAATGAGGAGGATGTTTTAAGCTATGAAACTTGCAGGATGTTTTATTGGTACAAAACCTCTTACATGTCGAAAAATCAAGGCAATTTTGATTTGTCATGTCATGACCCCATTAAGTTTTTGTATTTAAAGTGAAACACTTTTTTTCTTGCATTTTTCTTTTTTTAAACAATAGTGCAGTGCTTATTAAATTATTTATTTTGTGGACATAATTATTTTGTCTTTTTTTTTTCCTCATGTGCCTCGTAATCTTTAATCGAAATAACTTCCCCTCCCTCTTGCAATGACATCTCTTCTCTGCTCCGATGACAACCTGTCAGTCACATGAGATCGACCAATAGCAAACCACTACAATCCAATTAATTCCCCATGGACAAAATCAACTAAATTTTTTCTTGTTTGAGAATACTTTCACTCAAATACCGTATATGTAACAATAGGGAAGAAAGACGATAACAACGCTTGTTCCATGCTGACTTTAAAGAATTGTTAAATCTTAATTGGACTTTTGTGGCATTAAATTGACAAACGTTCATTCTGTGATGGGTAAGTTTACAGGTAGGTTTAGGGTTTGGGGATATAATATACAGTGTGGAAAGTATGAAAATCATGTCTATGGAAAGTCCCTGTAAACATGGAAGCCCAATGTGGTCATGCTATTTGCTTTTGACGCGACACATTCCACACATCCGGTGTAGGCGTGTGTCAGCCGTTATGTGACCGAATGCCAGTGGGTGGGGCCTATGGTGTGAGGATGTATTTGTCAATGTCTTGCTCTGGAGGTTGGCATTTGCGAACGTATTTGCATATTTGACATCACATGACAATCAGTATCAAAATCAGCTGTTTTTGGATTGAAATAAATGAGGAGGATGTTTTAAGCTATGAAACTTGCAGGATGTTTTATTGGTACAAAACCTCTTACATGTCGAAAAATCAAGGCAATTTTGATTTGTCATGTCATGACCCCATTAAGTTTTTGTATTTAAAGTGAAACACTTTTTTTCTTGCATTTTTCTTTTTTTAAACAATAGTGCAGTGCTTATTAAATTATTTATTTTGTGGACATAATTATTTTGTCTTTTTTTTTTTCCTCATGTGCCTCGTAATCTTTAATCGAAATAACTTCCCCTCCCTCTTGCAATGACATCTCTTCTCTGCTCCGATGACAACCTGTCAGTCACATGAGATCGACCAATAGCAAACCACTACAATCCAATTAATTCCCCATGGACAAAATCAACTAAATTTTTTCTTGTTTGAGAATACTTTCACTCAAATACCGTATATGTAACAATAGGGAAGAAAGACGATAACAACGCTTGTTCCATGCTGACTTTAAAGACTTGTTAAATCTTAATTGGACTTTTGTGGCATTAAATTGACAAACGTTCATTCTGTGATGGGTAAGTTTACAGGTAGGTTTAGGGTTTGGGGATATAATATACACTGTGGAAAGCATGAAAATCATGTCTATGGAAAGTCCCTGTAAACATGGAAGCCCAATGTGGTCATGTATGTGTGTGTGTGTGTGTGTGTGTGAGTATTCCCTACGTTATGGGGACCAAATGTCCCCACAGGTATAGTAATACTAGTAAATTTTGATCTTGTGGGGACATTTTTTTTTGTCCCCATGAGGAAACAAGCTTATAAATCATACATAATTACTTTTTTGAAAATCTAAAATAGCAGAACATTTTCTGTGATGGGTAGGTTTAGGGGTAGGGGAAGTGTAGGGGGACAGAATATACAGTTTGTATAGTATAAAAACCATTACACTTATGGAATGTCCCCATAAAACATGAAAACACAATGTGTGTGTGTGTGTGTTTCAATGCAGAAACTGTTTTTTTTTTTTTTGTTGTTGTTGTTTTTTGATATATTGACTGTCTACTATTTACATTTTCAGAATGTATTTGAGAATATGAAAAAAAAAAAAAATGCTGCCTCCGGCTGGCAACCTTTTTAGCAAACACTGGCGGTGAAACTGTTAAGGGTCCTGTCATGTGTCCCACACCAACATCCTTTTTCAATAGGGAATACATCCTGGATACCCATTAAATAATAATATGTTATTGTGCGAAGAGTGTTTCAACACAATGACAAATTATTAGGTGTACCATATTAACTGTATTCATCTTAAACTTTGTTTTGAAAGAAAACCAAACCTCTATCCTAAATCAAACTTTGAATTTTTATCGATTATGTGTGCAAAGGTGTAGATAGTAATTATGTCTGATTTGTTCACAGGACTCTTCCTCTAAACTGAAATAGTGTAATTCTGTCTCACATAAGCACTCTTTGTTGGTTCAAAGCTCAAACATCTGGATAACTTGTTACACACACTATTAGGAAGAAAAAGTGTGTAAAAACAGCTTCTGACCGGATACACATACTGAGCTGCTTTGACGTAACAGAAAGCTCAAAATATATTCACACTTCAAAATCTGCAAACAATTTGTACAACAAATTTTCAAGTTCACAACCAACTGGTTCGAAAGTCAACCAGTGGGTCTTCACAAAAGTGCTTTCTACCAAGTCAGAAGCTAACAAAACTTTATGCCTGTGATATTTCTGTACCATAAATAACACTTGATATGTTGTTTTAATGTTGTGACATTTGTAGACGTGACTTAGGTGTCCAAATACATTTCGGGACTGCTGTATTTGGGCAAAAAAAAAACTTCAAGGATAGTCGGGGATTGATTTTCCTCTCATAAATAGTTTTGTGACTTAATTTTTTTGCGTCGATGTTCTGTTGGCTGCTCTCTCCTGCGAGCTCCCTTCAAAATACAAATAAATACAAAAAGATGCTATTTGCATTGCGTTGCCGGCTTGCAGCTTGCCAAAACATTTCACATTAGTTTCAGCTGACTGTGTAAATTATTTCTCAAATTGATGAGCTCGGTAATATAAATAAAGGTCAAATCACAATTTCCAGATGTGCGGCGAGCTTGGATGCAGCCAGCTCATTTGGAAATGAAAATAACACTCCCAGCGCTGTTGATTCAGGCAACACGCTCAAAGACATGAGAGCTAATTCAACCTTCAGCTGCCCGTGCAGCGCCACAAAAGCGCTCACTTTCACTCAGGCCAACAATGACACCGCATGACTTCTGTTAGCCGCATACACAAAGTTCGACGACGCAAAAGTCGAAAGCATTTGAACGGGAAAGAGCTGCTTTTTATTTCGTTGCAGCCGCTGCTTGAGGGCCTGAGGAGGAGGCACAGAAATCTGCATTTGGGAAGAAACAAGATGGACATGAAAGATGGTCTAAATCGCAGTGAGGAATGTTCTTGTCGTGGGGCTAATGGAAACGTTTGCACGTGTAGCTGTGAGAGGGAGGGCGGCTGCATTATCAGAGCCCAGCAGATGTGGCCGGCAGCCATACGGCTCCGAGAGAGAGCGATGAGCTCGGCCGTCCCAGCGTCAGCCACCAGCGCGCCCTCCGGGGAGATCCACCTGCATAATCTGTGTCAACAGGTTCCAAATGCCCCAAAGAATGAAGGAGGGAGAGAAGAAAGAAGAGAGAAAACACTTACAAAGTAATTGTCTCTGCGGTTTTAACTCACAGCTCCAATTAACAGAAGTCTAGGCCGACCTCTGCCACCTCCTCATTCCTGCAGTGCAGGATAATTTGTTTTGCCTGCGAGGATCAGAGCGTTCAATCAAAAAAAAAAAAAAAAAAAAAAAAACTATGGCTAAAGAAACAGAGGGAAAGAAAAATAGGAGTGTGTGTCTGTCTCACCTTCTGGTAGAGGCAAGAGTGGGCAGCTTTGGTCAGGAGCATCTGATATAGGGAGGGAGTATTATTTGTTTCTATTTCTTTGTTTTCTTTTTTTTCATTTTTTCTTTTTTATTTCAAGTGTATCCATGTATTGTATTTGGTATGGCATACTTGACTCGCACAACTATAACCATCTTTATCTGTTAATAATTAGAAAAACACCTCAATCAAATAAAAAGTCTCCATATTCACAAACAAAAAAATCAAGTTAATCTCAGTCTGAATCTCTCTATCTATCTATCTATCTATCTATCTATCTATCTATCTATCTATCTATCTATCTATCTATCTATCTATCTATCTATCTATCTATCTATCTATCTATCTGTCTGTCTGTCTGTCTGTCTGTCTGTCTGTCTGTCTGTCTGTATCTGTCTGTCTGTCTATCTATATATGTCTATCTATCTTTCTGTCTGTCTATCTGTATCTGTCTGTCTGTCTCTCTATCTATATGTCTGTTTGTCTGTCTGTCTATCTCTATGTCTGTCTGTCTATCTGTCTGTCTGTCTCTATGTCTGTCTGTCTATCTGTCTGTCTGTCTGTCTATCTCTATGTCTGTCTGTATCTGTATATCTATCTATCTGTCTGTCTGTCTCTATGTCTGTCTGTCTGTCTATGTCTGTCTATCTATCTCTATGTCTGTCTGTCTGTCTGTCTGTCTGTCTGTCTGTCTCTTTGTCTGTCTGTCTGTCTATCTGTCTGTCTGTCTGTCTATCTCTATGTCTGTCTGTCTGTCTGTCTATCTCTATGTCTGTCTGTCTGTCTGTCTATCTGTCTGTCTGTCTCTATGTCTGTCTGTCTGTCTGTCTGTCTGTCTGTCTCTATGTCTGTCTGTATCTGTATATCTATCTATCTGTCTGTCTGTCTCTATGTCTGTCTGTCTGTCTATGTCTGTCTATCTATCTCTATGTCTGTCTGTCTGTCTGTCTATCTGTCTGTCTGTCTGTCTGTCTCTTTGTCTGTCTGTCTGTCTATCTGTCTGTCTGTCTGTCTATCTCTATGTCTGTCTGTCTGTCTGTCTATCTCTATGTCTGTCTGTCTGTCTGTCTGTCTATCTGTCTGTCTGTCTGTCTATCTCTATGTCTGTCTGTCTGTCTGTCTATCTCTATGTCTGTCTGTCTGTCTGTCTGTCTATCTGTCTGTCTGTCTCTATGTCTGTCTGTCTGTCTGTCTGTCTCTATGTCTGTCTGTATCTGTATATCTATCTATCTGTCTGTCTGTCTGTCTGTCTGTCTCTATGTCTGTCTATCTATCTCTATGTCTGTCTGTCTGTCTGTCTATCTGTCTGTCTGTCTCTATGTCTGTCTGTATCTGTATATCTATCTATCTGTCTGTCTGTCTGTCTGTCTGTCTCTATGTCTGTCTATCTATCTCTATGTCTGTCTGTCTGTCTGTCTATCTGTCTGTCTGTCTCTATGTCTGTCTGTATCTGTATATCTATCTATCTGTCTGTCTCTATGTCTGTCTATCTATCTGTCTGTCTGTCTATCTCTATGTCTATCTATCTATATTTACTTACTAACAAATGTTCACAAAATTGTTTTAAATTGATTGCTATGAACTTCTATTACGTTACATGACATTATATTATATACATGTGATGCTTAGGTTTTATAGTTTCAGGCACATTTAGAATCTGTAGTCGATCTGTTGCACTAGATTGAGCTGTAAACATAGAATATTCTGATATTAATCTCAATTTGGTCTTTTTATTATTAAACGCTATATAAACACAATTACCTGATTGTCATAAGGACTTTACGGTTTTTAAAGTTTATGGTATTATGGTTTCTAAAAACCTTAATAACACTGTGATTAAAAAATAAATAAAATAAATAATAATAATGTAAAAAAAAAAAAAAAGGATAATGCACTGATAGAAAATTACTAGGACATTATCCAATAAGTTTACAGACATTTCCGCTAAACCTAAACCACAATGCAATGAAGTTCAAAATACAGGTAAAACAACTGTAAAAAATAAAAATAATTTGGGAAATTCTGTCAAATTAATATAGTACATTAATTTACAACAATCAACAGCGGTAGAAATATCATAAGCAGCAGTGTAGCAGATCTATTCCACCAAGATCAAATATGTTAACATTGTCCAATGCCAAAAATCTTCCAAGAGTTGTCATGACTTTTCAGAATGAAGTCTTAACCAGAATAAGTACCTTGAGGGGGAAGTCATGTTCATGTAAAGATGCTTAAAGTCACTGCTGACTTCTGTTCATTTGCCATCCAATTTCTCAAGTGTACTATTAAGCCAGCGAGTACGGTCGTGGTCTATCGCGGAGTTTTTGAAGCTGATCTTTTTCTCTTCTCCATGACTGTGAGGGTTTGCATCTAACGTCTTCAGCCCTGCAAGCTTTCCAGTGTCTATGCTGGATCAATTCGGTTGTAGATGTTTCCACTGACACCTCCTGCGGGCAGATATCTAAGTATGCACATGTGCTAGCGTGCTGTAATGCCTAAAGGATGACAAAGCAAAGCCGAGCACATTTTCATACGTCAGACTGTGAGAAAAAGTCAATGGAAAGACACGCGCACGCTTGTGGAGCAAAATCGTCCCGTATTTTTTGTTTGATCCCAAAACAGGCAAGATTAAACAAGGCAAGTCTTGTTGAGGTTCATTGAAAGGCATAAACAACAAACTTGGAGCAACAAAGCAACTGGAGAGGCAAATAAACTGACCTATTCATCTGCGCCCGCTGTCTTAACTGAAGTCATCTATTTATAATAAGTCTGGCTGATAAATGTTTTAATAAATGCGCTGCATAATTCATCGTCGTCAGCCTAGTTTTAATTGACTTGTACGAGTGTTGTAGAGAAGATCAAAGCACTGATTAAAGCGATGTATACATCGCTGTCCGATGCTCTTACTCAGACGCCAACTTCTTAGAGATCAGAGAGGAAGTCTGGACTGAGACCTTCAATTATTCACCAGACTAATTAATTAACTGATTGATTATTTGATTATTCCAAACATTGTTGATGCTGAGATCTCACTTCTCCAAGGGCACAACTGGAAATCACTTCCTGTTTTGGCTGCATTAAAGGAATCGTTCACGTAAAACTGAAAATGTTTCCATCATTTACTCATGTCATTCAGATTATTTTCATTACCCTGTTAACCAAATCTAACAGCTTCTGTTTTTCTTTCAACCAAAGTAGATGACTTGCTCTGCCAAAAAAGGAAAAATATGTTCATCGCAGGACAATGCATCCCACGTCTTCTGAAGTCAAATTATAGTTTTGTGTGAAGAACAGACTCAAATATAAGACATTTTATTCACTGAAAATCTGATTTGTTGGTTTTGTCTTTATTAGACACGGGCTTTATGAATCACAGTGCAATTTCAATGTATGGAAAACAGAAGAATTCCATTTTGTCTGGCATCACCCACAATATTATTGTTATCATTATTATTATTAATAGATATAGCTGCAGAAAGAAGCAAGCAAGATGTAAAATCATCAGTAAAGTATAGCATTTTTTTCATGTACTTTATTGTAGTGGGAATTTATTGAAGTGGCAATTTCATATTTTGTTCAGTTATAGTGCCACCAACAGGCGCAATCCCAAAACTTTTTTTTATATGTGTGCGCCTAAATAAGTGTCAAATTTGGTGAAAATCTCTCATTTCGTTTAGGAGTTATGGACATGTATATGTATGAGTACATTAAAAATGAGCCATGCACGATTTTGTTTGCATACTTCTAATACTTGCAATCAAAATTTGGTCATTTGGGCTTTAATGTGCAACAAAGGACCTATGTTTCTGAATTTCCTATGGTGGTTTCGTCTCGATCGGACTAACGGTTTCTTAGATATTCGCAAACGTTGATTTAATGCTAAACCGCAGTGTTCCACAAACCATTTTAAGGCAAAACCTAGCATGTTGGGTATCGTTAGACTCGACAAGGATTCAGGAATCTTAAGAGATGACTCCCATGAAAATAAGTCAACCATATCAAAGCATATGAATGTTTGATTCCAAAACTAGGTGGCGCTGTCTTGAAACTTCTCAGGGTCCTTCGGGGCATCGTGCTGATGACTCATGCTGAGTTTCAGAATGATATGCTAATGCGTTGAAAATAATACAGCATTATGCTACAAAATGCAAAATGGCTGATAGCTGACATGGTGAACTTGGATATAATTTAACTCAACGAATGCTGCCCTGAATCTAACAAGACAAGTCATTTTTGGCCAAATCTTTCAGACGTTATAAGCAAAAGTAGTTTGGTCAGAATACACTAAAGCGTTGTGGAGATATGGAGTCACATCCAATTTGGCATGCTCTTCTACGAATTTGTTCGCACATTATTCGAGAACGGTTGGGTTTATCAAAAAGCTTTTAGTAAATTTTTGCCAGCATAGTCTGAAGATGATCTGATTTGAGAATTGGAGCAACTGTCCAGGAGGAGTTTGGATTTTTTTTTTTTTTGGGGGGGGGGGGTCATTATGGAAAAGTGCAATCAAATCGTAAAGAGCCAAGGAATCGGAGGAAAAAAGACTTTTATTTCTAACCCATGTAAAGATGAGTGAAACTTTGGACAAGTGCTGGTGCTAAATAGTTTGATCTAGAGACACCAATTTTGCTGTAGTTAATGTTAGGACTGTCCTCTATCAGTGTGCCAAATTTCATAACTTTCCCCCTTACCCACAGCGGAAGAAGAAGAATAATAATATCGCCAACCGATACATTAGGTGCACCTTCGGTGCTTTGCCCCTAATAATAATAATATAGGTTTTTGGAACTAAATCAATGCTAGCATTTTTTTATTATTATTATTATTTGGGCAAACTATTCCTCTGGATTTATATATATATATATCCTATATATATATATATATATTTTTTTTTTGCTTCATGATTCGAAATATTGTCTCTGAGTGCTAAACCGGAGGGATGTAGACGCGAGCTATATAGTCAAGAACTGAGACAGGAACAATGATCGTTTTCTAGAGGAGTCTTAATGAGGGAAAGAATTCCTCAAGTTAACAACGGGTCTCATTATTCGACAGCCCATTAGTGAACCCAAATAAAAGCTGTTCTCACTCCACTGTGTGTTCATTCTGTCAAAGACCTTTAATTATCTTGTCTTATAATGTGCCGGAATCTCGTAAGGCTCATTTCTGCTGGAATTTCAGTGGAAGTGTCACCTGCAGCAGCTTCTGTAAGGAAGCACGGCCGTTGCCCCAGAGAGTTAGGGAACAGTCTTCTTTTCTCTGGGATTCTTCTTTCACACGACAGTTTGATGTTTAACACACTGTATTGTGTGAAGCCTGATGTATTCCATCAACAGTGACAGGGGGTTGATTATTGAAAGCCAGCTTCCTGGAATTAAGAAAAGAACACTGTGGAAATGTTTATCTTAGTCATAAATCAATTTTCTCAGATTGTTTAACACCTAATGATATTTGCAAAGGAACAATAAACATATATAGAAGCTGCAATACTTTGGCTCACGCAGGACGACAGACTCCGATGTGAGGATGGATTGATTTAATGATGTTTTTGTCTTGCAAAGTAGGTCAAACAAAGATGTAGTTTAATGCGCCTTTACGGGGATATATTTAAATTGAGCATCTGAGAAGGAAACAATACTTCTCTTTGTATGAACATGCACCAATTATGAATTGTTCCTTGTAATGTTGGTTCAGGTTGACTTGTTCCCTGAGGCTCACATCAGAGACTTTATTGCCGTTTCATGTCTCTGCTTGCCCACATCATTTCAGTCCACATGCATCACAAGGATTGTACTGCCTGTATGACTTAATAAAGAGTTTTAAGCATTAGGGGAGGAGCTGCGGTTGACAGAAGTTCAGTATAACAAATATGGGGACAGCATATTAGTCATCATCAAAGTTCATAAAAAAGTACTCTTAAGCATATATAGTCACAACACAATATTTACCATCAGGGTAACCTAAATGCCACCAAAATAATGCAACAAATTAAAACAAATGTATTTCCAATTTGCATAACTGCTAATAAGTCTAAGAACAAACTATGATCTGTAATGCAGAAAATGTCCTTTTGCTGTTTTCATACTGTAAAATGAGAACATTTTGCTTACTAAAAACATTTACATTTTATTTGAATGAGATTTAAAAATACATTTTAATATTATTTTATTGTAAAAGTACATGCATTTTCTTGTTAAATACAATATAGATTTTTTTAACAGTATTTTACAGTAAAATGCATTGCCACATTTACTATTCTTTTATCCAATCTCATTTAAGCAGATGTGATTAATGATTACACGCAAACATTTTCATTTCTCTGGGAATATTGCCACTCAGGAGTGGTTAATGTTTAATATGTAATCAGTAAGTAAGTACATCGTGGGTTGTTCAATGTTCATTGTGGTTTTGTAAATGTGGCATTGGCTGCCGTTTGTTTCATACAATTTCATTATACAATTAAAAATGCGCTGACTTGTATTACAGATAACTAATAGCAAATAAGTAAACTGAGCATTGTAGCATTGCTCTTTGGCTTCTTTTTGGCTTGTTTTGGCCTTTTCATCCAGAGTCAGTTGTCAACCTCAGTGGGTGTGGGATCGACATCAGCCTGTTCCCGCCCTTCCGTTCATCCCAGGAGAGCCATTCCAAAGCCTGCATTAATTATTACTCACCTGAACAATACCAGTGGCTTCCAGGGCCAGTTGCCTATACATCAGAGGAAGTCGGGAACATTTCATTCAGAGGATGTAATGGTTTGACCTTTCTGCCTTTAGAAGACAGAAAGAAAGATGGGGAAAGAGAGAGGGGGTGATAGAAAAGGAAAAGGGTGAGAAGTGCTGAGTCTTGGACAAATGTATGTGGAAGTGGTATACTCTGTTCCACCACCTCTGGCTGGTAATTGCCATGTAATGAAGTTATTAATGTTTGGTGGGATTTACAGGCCCGATATCCCATGGCTCCCAAGCCTCACATCCACTCGAACCTGCTTCGCTTTTGTTGGTCTCCACAAAAGAAACACAGGCGATGTGTGAAGACTCATTAATTTCCTTACCCTCTTGCTGTCCTTTTTTTTGTGTAGGTTTTCCCCTCCCCTCTTTACTGTCTCTTTCACCAACTCCTCCTCAATGGGAGTTGTGGTTTCGCACCCCATTCTGCCGGTTTAAAGTTGTAACAGTGTTTGTGGTAGATTGACACAGTTGAGGTAAATGAATGGACAAGCCTGCCTCTTTTTCCCTTTCAAAACCTATTAAGCATCCATGTTTTGTTTTTGTTTTTTTATGGCCAAGCATAATTGCCTAGTTACACACATCTGGGAACAATGCAAATGCATAATCAACAAGGGGCCCAAGACCCAGCCCTGAGGTGTCTCGCATCAGCGGGGCAGAGTCTTGCTTAATTGGTGATACGTGGATGGTTCTGGTCCTCAGGTCCTTAATCCACAAACACTCTGCCCACTCTCAGGCTCTCCTGCTGGGGCCATGTGACCCTGAGCAGACCCCTATGGTACCTTATCTGACCCCGGAGCACCAGGAGGAGCAGCCTCTGCCCTCAGCATCTCAAACCCCAATGCTGAATGTCAGGAGGCACTGTGGGTGAAATCAATAGTTATAAACAGCAAGGTAATAAATTACTGTTTGTGGGGGCTTCAGACAAATTGGAAGCCAGCAGGAAATCCCTGAAAATGGTCTTCATGTTTTTACCCTTGTTTCCCATTAGCTGCTCCAGGGTAGTAAATCGTCTTGAGTGAATTCATTTGCACATGCAAAAAGCACCGGTACTGAAGCTCTGCATAAGTCATTGCCACTGTAGCTGAAATAAAGACACTCAGGAGCAGCAAATAGGGAGGATTTTTAACATTTCAGGGTCCACAAGACAACAGACTGAGCGTAGAAAGAAGTTTTTAGAGTCATAATAGTTCCGCCATGTGCAGTGCAGTGTAGTACACTGAAATGAATTAAACCAATCCAAGTTGCAAAAAAAAAATAAACCCTCAAGTTAAGTCGTCTTTATTCATATACAGATTTATACAATACAGCTTCACAGTAATATGAAAATAAAAATCAATGATGCAAAATATACACAAAATATACATCAATGATACATCAAATATGAGGCAAATTCAAATTCAGCTATAAAGCTGCTCTAAAAAGCCATTATTTAGGTTCAAACCCCAATTTTTGTGCATATTTGATTGTGAATGGCACAAATCTCATGAAATGTGATTTTTACGAATCTGTTTCAAGTTACATTCATATGTGGTTTGAAATCCGTTTCAGTCTGAGCGCTCTGATAAAAATTTTGCATTGTGACTTTCTCATACCAGGTAAAATGTAAACAAACAGACGTTGTTATAGGACACATGCTGAAAGTTTCTGCAGATACTAGGTTGTGCTGTTGAAAAGTGCCAGATAATGACAATATAGTGGAGATGTTTTGAAACTGGCGGAGACGACAGCAAGGAATTAAGCCACACGTTCTGGCCTCCTACATTTCTGTCTCTGCTACACATTGTCATGTTGTAAATAAGACAACATCTGTATCGCAAACCCCTCCGTGTTGTGGCTGTTGTTGTTTTTGGCATATACCTACCAACGCAATGTCATCACCATAGAAACCAATGCAAATATTCCAGTAAACGAAAGAGCGGCATGGACACGTAAATCAAATCAGTTGCGATACACAGTGTGGACAGTGAATAATTTTAGATCAGACTCCAGTCGGATACAAAAAAAATGATCAGATTTGGGCTGACAGTGTGAATGTAGCCTTAGCTCAAGTTTCAGTTCAATTACGAAACGAGTTCAATTCAGCTATTCTACAATAGACGAGTCAGTTCAATGTTGATTCAGTTCAGTTCAATAATAGTGTAGATGTTGCAAAAAGTTCAATTATGAAGTGAATTTGATTCAGCTGTAAGCAGCTCAGCAGAAGACAATAGTGTCATTATTCAGCTCAATTTGTGACCCTGGACCACAAAACCAGTCATAACACACACAGGTATATTTGTAGCAATGACCAACAATACATCGGATGGGTCAAAAGTCGATTTTTCATTTATACCGAAAATGATTAGGATATTAAGTAAAGATCATGTTCCATGAAGATATTTTGTAAATGTCCTACCGCAAATGTTTCAAATTTATTGCTGTGCGTGGATAAGCATTGCTAAGGACTTCATTTGGACAACTTTAAAGGCCATTTTCTCAATATATATATATATTTTTTTTTTTGCACCCTCACATTTCAGATTTTAAAATAGTTGTGTATCGGCCAAATTTTGTTTTATCCTGACAAACCATACATAAATGGAAAGCTTATTTATTCTGCTTTCAGACGTACAAATCAATTTCAAAAAAAAATTGACCATGACTGGTTTGTGGTCACATTTAGCTCAAGTTTTGTCAGTGTAGTCAAATCATCCCTCAAATACACATTCTGTAGCCAAACCGTATTGGCTCGTTTTCTGAAAATCCACACGATATTCTAAGATTGCACATCCAGATTCAGAGTGAGACCAAATTATCAATAATACTTCACTGCTATACTGCAATCGGCTGTTTGGTGCTCCTGCCTGTCCATCTTTCTCTGTCTCCCAGAACCCCTCCCAAACCTGACCATAACTCAGCCATGCGGAGAGAGTCCGTGATGGAGTTGGGTCAGCTGCACTGGGGTGAATAATTAACTAGAATTAAGTCATTAAACTGTCCCAGCTGTGTCCATGAATATGTGTGAGCCCAAGCCGGTAACCGAGCCACTACAGTCTGGCTGATAGGGAGAGGGGTGATGTGGGATCAGTACACGTCACTGGAAGCCCCGATCGCTCTTCCTCCTGCCAGTCCAATTCAAGAGCCAATCTAGCGGTATGTAAGCTATTGCTAGCACACTTTGAGAGGCTAATTGTTTCGCGCTCTCTTGGAAATAAAATTAACCATCAACACATGTTCGCCCTCAATCTATAATGATTGTTAAAAGCGGGGCAATGAATCCTGCTGTGCTGTTAATTGATGAGAGGCTGTTCTGGGCCCTATGGTACTACTGGCATGTGACCACGCAAAATTTTCAGAGTTGGCATAAGGAAAAGTAACATGCCAAGAGCGGTTTGAATTTGTTAATTATATAACAATTAGGCCTGGCAAATTAGGTGATATACTGAATATTCACAACATATTCATGATACTTTTATGTGATCATTTTATCAATGTAGCCATGAACTCATTGAGTTTGTTTCGACTGTGTGTTCAATGATTGGCTTACCGATCACATTTTGCATGTATTTTTTAATTTGTTTTAACGTTTTCAATACTGCTGTTGTCCATAAGAATGAAAATGTTTAAATAATCATTCATTCTCGAGTTCATTTTTTTTTTACAAGGATGTCCAAACCTCCTGGAGGGTCAATGTCCCGCAGAGTTTAGCTCCAACTTGCCTCGACACACCTTTCTGGAAGTTTCTAGTAATCCTGAAGAATCCTGGAGTGTTTAATCTCTGCGGCACAGTGGATCTCTAGGAGCAGGATTGGACGCCCATGCTTCAGTGAAAAATGTGCATTGATTATTTAAATAAATTTAAATATTGTATTTTATGTTTTGATCTAAACATTTTGAATCTTGCCGCAAAGGCTGTTTGATGGTTAAAAAAAATGAACTTGCCATTCTAGAGCAAATACATAGATATTGAGACATATATTGAATATTGTCAGGCTGAAAAATAGGCAAAATACCTCGAGATGCAGCCGATATTTATCGGCTGGCTTTTGATCAATTTACAACCATTGGCTATAGCATGAAAAAAAGCCGCTATAACAAACCGATGGTTTATTAATTAACTGTGTGAAGGCACTGAGCTGTATGAAGTCTGTTGCATAAATTCAAGATTAATCCATAATCTAATATTCCTGCTGTGCTGCTGTCTGCGTTTTAATGTTAATCAAACAACACAAGACAAAAAAGATCAATATGTAGAGTGCCCCACGATTTCTGTGACGTGGAAAACGCGGACGGAATCACGGGATCCAGTCATAAAAACCGAATATACTGTTTAACACGGAAAGTTTTGATGAATAAATAAAAAGTAGGTCAGTACACTTAAATCAAATCACAATATAGACTAGTGTCTGTGAATATTATGCTGCAAAAAGACTATTTAAATAGGAATCCTGCATGTTATGCGTGTCTCTGTGTGAATGAATGGTGCAGACGCACTTTCATTTAGCGTACCTCACACACACACACACACGCAGTATCTATCAGCCTCTGTTGCCTTACTATATGAGGACATGAATGCATAAACTTCATCTCCAGAGTCACTTTCTGAGAATTTTACCATTTCATTTGAGAAAATTTACCATCATATCATAACAGAAACTCACCCTTCAAAATAAAAGTCATTTTAACATAAAGTAATTGTGACAGAAATATTTTACTGTTGTGCAGTAGAATTTAGCTATGTCTCAGTGTAATAATAATAATAATAATAATATATGGACTTAATTTATACAGTAAAGAATATGCGGTGTTATTTTATTAGTTTATTTTTGTATCTGAAACTGTTAAACCTACCTAAAAGCAATGCTTATTTCATATGTAGGTTATCTGTGTTCTGTTGTTTTCTAAGAAATTATTTGATGATGCAGCAATAAACTAGCTATTATAACTTAATGCATGCTTTTTTTTTTTTTATTTAGTTTTTTTTTTTTTTTAAACCTTGCTGATTTAAAACATGATCAAAACACTGTCTATTTTAATGACAAATGTTAATAACAGAAATAATCAGCCAATAATTGTTTGTTAAAATCGGTATTGCCCCAAAGAAAGCCCTAATAAAAACCTATAACTAAAATTGGAATTAATATTGACACAAATAATCAAGTTTATCTGTCAAAAAAAAAAAAAAAAAAAAAGATATATATATATATATAACAATACATTTTTAACAATAAATCTTCCCTGATAATTTAAATCAGTTGCTGTAGAAAAGCTTTTGATGTTTGTCAGCCCAACATAAAAGCTGCAAAGATCAAATGCTAAGTTAAAAATATAGAAAAAGGTATATTACGACCATTTTTTATTATTATCATTGTTGTTTTGAACAAACAAACTGATTGTTTCTCTCATGCATCACTTAAAATATGCATGCTACATGAATGGATGGATTCAAAGCTACATGATTTGTGTAATTTATTCATCTCCCTTTTAAAAACATACATATTTACATTGCAAGACAAACAAGTGTCTGTTAGACACACCACAAAAAAATATGTAAAACATGTGCAGGTGTGGGAGGACGAGAGGCTTTTGAAATATGAGATGTGGGCTTGATGAATTGTCTGAAAATGAGTGCTTGACTGCGGGTTCATGTCTATGAACACCTTGCCTCTTCTCTCACTGCGCTGGAATGCAGTGTGTCTGTCTCTCTCCAGGCACTTGGTAATCTCCTCCCAAGTAGGACAAGAGTAATCGCTAATAATACCTATTAGCTAATCAGCTGATTCCCATGAACCGTTTTTATCTTTCTCTGAGAGCTCGCATTTCAAAATAAACAAATCCCGTCGAACCCATTGGACTCGGTTCAGTACCATCCACGGTTTCGATTATCCTTAAAAACGATGATGTGTGTGAATAGGTCCCAGCATGGAGTCTGTAGTGTTAACTTCAACAAGCATGCAGCTAGCAACAATTAAAGCTCTTTTACATGCTCCTGTCTACGAGTATCTGAGTGAGTGAACAATGAGGTATTGACAGAGTGGAACTTAGATAAGGACAATTTTTCCTCATGAGTGGAGATACAACTGCGATTCTAGTCATTCGCACTTAGCGAGGGTCGCATAGGGTGGGACGGGGAAGATGCGGTGAGGTTAGGGTCATGATATTACCGGTTAGTCCCCATAATGTTGAATGATACAGAGAGTGAGGTCTTGCTGGAGGAGCTGTCTGAACAAAACACTTATTAAAGTGTCTCTTACACTCGAGCTTCCCTCAGAGTCTGGCCTTGGGCTGACTAGATATTAATCAACCTGATAATTACAGCATTCCTAGACCCGTGTCACCGAGGTGTTTAGGGATAACTGCAGTTTTGTTGAGCTTTTACTGCTCAACATCATCTAAAGCCTATTCACACTGGAATTCACACACAAAACGATAACAATAATTTTGCTGCTTGTTAAATTTGCTTAGAATGAGTTACTCCAACACAGTTCTGTCGAGATGTTGTCACAACTTAAATTTTTCATGTTCAGCCAATTTATTTAATGCATTCAAGTTGAGATATTGTACACTAGACCTGCACGATTAATGATAAAAAGATCTCGATTCAGGCACCCGCGCAAACTTATTTTATTCATGACAACGATTTGCCCACGTCTTTTACACCTTTGACAAAATCATACTGGAACTTTACAATAAGGTTCATTAGTTAACGTGAACTAATAAGGAACTGCACTTATACAGCATGTATTAATATTTGTTCATGTTGATTTCATCATTTACTAATACATTATTGAAATCTTGTTAACATTGGTTAATGTTCTGTGAAATAACATGAACAACTGTATTTCCATTAACCTACGGTAACAAAGATTAGTAAACACAGTAACAAATGTATTGCTCATGGTTAATTCAAGTTAATGAATATATTAACTAATGAACCTTATTGTAAAGTGTTACCGTAATTTGTTACAAATATTCAAATTATCACAGAAGTATTGAGATATAAGTTTTAAGTTAGTATATGAACACTAATGTCTACAATAGTGATCAAAATATAGCAAACTACCTAGCGAACTTGCCTCATCAAATAATGGTTGTATCTTATTCCACTAGGTGGCAACAGGTAACGGTTAAATTTATTTGTCATTGAATCATTCATTCAAAAGATTTGTTCAAAAACACTGATTCATCCAGTAATGAAGCAAGTATTTATAAATGAGTCATTGAATTCATTCAAAACCATTTCTTACTTCATTTTCTAACGATTAGAGCAATTTGTATTTTGTCAGAACCTCTTGTAATTTACATGTTATTTTGTTTGGTTGTATATTCAGAATCGTGTGAGAATCGTGATCTCAGTTTGAATAAAAAAAAATAAATTGGGATTCTCATTTTATCAAAAATAATGCTGCTTTACTTTACAACCTAAATAGTATTCAAAATTAGAATTATTGTGTCCCAAATCGTAGCATGTTGAAATGTTTGCCAACGTCAAAGTCCAGATCCGTGCGCACTGCCACCCACAACCAGTTGCACATTCGGCGAGGATTTGATTAGAACTACAAATACGAATAAAAAGTGTTCAAAAAAAAAAAAAAAATGTATATATAGCAGTTAAGTTAAAAATTAGTATCTTACCTGACAAAAATATGTATTCAATGCTATCCACATTATATTTAATCTGCATCAACATTGTGAACTTTAATAAAGATATGTTTGGTCATTAACTTTTAAATTCATCATTATGCAAACACAGGAGAGTTCTCCACATGAAAGACCTACGACTGGCAGATGCTACTACAATTCTCTCCGATACGGTAAACTGAATTGTGGAGGATGCAAATGGTCACATACTCAATTTTGACTCAATTTTGATAGTAGTATGTAGTAGATAGTAGAAGTAGTATGTCCCACAGTTTGCCTACTCTTCTGCTACACACTCAAAAGTTTTCTTTAGTAAAACAGAACATACTTTTAGGACATAGTATAAGTAGGCAAATTGTGAGGCAACATAGGAATAGGATTTCCACTTGCCATCATGCTCTGCATGGGACTGGAGAGTAAATGTTGAAATAAAGTGTTATTGTATACAGAAAAGAAGGAGACTTGTTAATGTTTAATGTTCTATTTTTGTTGGTATATTTAAGAATTTCTATTATGTTGGTGTTTTGAGGGGTTAGTATTGTGGTGAAGTTTCGAGCATGTGCTTGGGTTGAGGATGTGATAAGAATTCAGGTTGCTTTAATGACATTAATTATGATGGAAGTGCTATGGATGTACCTAGTACCGTCTTCTGGTTGGCAACACCTAACGCCATATGTATAACTAAAAAAATATCATTATTTAACAGTTTACTTTTAAATTAAGTTGACTTTACTCAATCCAGTTTAGTTCATTCTACAAATCATATATGCATAGACAAAACATGTTTTTATTGTGTGGAACCACTATCCATAATTGAATTCAGTAGAGCATTTTTTGAGTGTTATTTTCATGATCATGCGCCGATGTAGATTTTGCTTCATGTTTATACTGCATGCTATGAGACACTCACTCCTCATCTAAGTGGTTAATTCCAGACTCTATAAACAAGAGTTATTTATGGTTTCAGGCACATTATGGATAAGTAGAACATTATAGCCATCATAGGTTGTTTGTTATAAAACACTAAGTGATTTGACACAGTAAACACACCCGTAAATGTTGAAATTACTGTGATTTGTCATTGGCCAGATATCCAACTTCATACTGGAGATAGCTAAAGAACAGGCCAGCAAACAAATTTGAAGCTCTTCATGGCTCCATAGATTCATCATCGGTGAAATAGCCAACTTCATATGTTGGAGAACGGGCCAACTTTGATGCCGATACTGCTGAACTGTCCTGTCTTACAGCACTAGTGGTTGTTGAACTGTGACTTGAGCTGCTTAAAGTGTCTATCAGCTCTTCGCCTCCATCACTCGCCTATTTTAAGATATCGCGCCATTCCCGTTGCCTCTCTCCCATCCACTAGATGAACGATGACAAGAACTATCTCTCCTTTTAACCTTTGCCGCCCTGCTCTGAAATTCTTATCGCGAGCCCCTTGAAGCATTTGAAACAGATAATGGTCATTCACTGTCTGAGACGGATCCTCCGGTGACTTAGCTCATATAAAGGGCTCGTGGGAATGAGGGGCAGCCATATTATCCATATAAGTCGAGAGCGAACACAATCACATCCTCAGTGATGTGAGTACTGTGGATTGGTTAACATCATTTCATTTGATATTAATGCTTGATGTCGTGATAAGTTTTCACTTGCAAAAGAAGAGCACTAAATTGTGGTATTTTTACCTAGTTTTGTGGTCATTGATTTGGGGTGGATTTGCGGTTGGCAAGCTACATGTGTTAAATGAATATTTTTTACTGGAATTTTTTGTCACCCTCATCTTCTTCCAAACTTTATAAGGCACATTTTCTGAGAACAGAGACTTTCTGAGAATCTGTCAATTACATTTTTAGGTGAAGTCTTCCTTTGAAATGCATGATTCAATGCAAATGGAACAAAAATAAATATCGTCATCGATTCTAGCCTATCATATGCGCATCGCTCTATATAAACCGCACGCTCATCGCACATCTGTGCTTTAGATGGGAGGTTAATCAGTTGCGCACTGCAGAGGAGCTTCTGTTCTTTTCCAGATAAACCAAAAAAACTGAGCTCATCCTGCCAGCTTTGCATCTCTTAAATTAGGCTTGTGTTGTTACTGCAATGAAAGCTATGAATAACTACGTGACACTAGAAGTTTGTGGACGGAGCAGAGAAGAATTTATGGTCTGATGACACCGTGCCAATGATTCATTTGCAGATTTCCCCATGTGCTGTCTGATAAAAAATAGCGCGTCGGTAATTTTGAGGCCAACATTTTGGTGTCTGGAACAAACAGTAGTGGATATGACTCACTGCTACACTCTCATCCAAGAAGAACACGGGAACACACGCATGAACGGGTGGATACTCTCTTACCCACCTATTTAATTTCCTTCGGCCTTGTCTGTTTTGGCAGGCCGGAGACTCGATTGGTCAGCTGCGAGGTTTTCCCGTCTCCAGGCAGGATTTCAGACGTGCGAGCAAAGGAGAAGTCAGATTAGGTTGACGCGAGCTGTTTTTCCAAGGTCTCCCCACGCTCCGCGCCATTGTTATTGTAGGAAAGCGATAATGCTTCTCACTTGAAACATAGCCCCCGCTATAGCCACGCTTAACTCCAACGTGCACACAGATGTATCAGATTAAATCGTATCTCCGAGTCCTCGCAGCACTCCGACTCCAGGACTGCCAGAAGGCCCGTAGGCAACGACTAAATTGCTTTGGTTTCAGTACACAAGGAGGCTGGCCCAGACAAGCTGGATCAGCACATTAGATGTGAATCCCTCCCAGA
The DNA here is from genome assembly GCA_037194245.1 of Opsariichthys bidens. Classification (NCBI taxonomy): domain Eukaryota; kingdom Metazoa; phylum Chordata; class Actinopteri; order Cypriniformes; family Xenocyprididae; genus Opsariichthys; species Opsariichthys bidens. Next base: position 4,388,540 of record CM074304.1, on the reverse strand, counting down.
TTTGAAGGCAGCCTTTAGCACAATTATTGATTTAGAGGGATGATTAGATTTAATTGAAGAAGACTGTTCCTACCTGTAGCTCCGCTGGAGGCTTCGGGAGCAGCGGATAGACGCCGCACCTAAATTCATGGTGACAGGACAGACGAAGCCAGTTATTTTCTACAGAGAGGTTTTTACATGGCCAATAAACTTTAATAAAACCTCACAGCAGACACATCGCTCGCTCGATCGTATGAAAGTACTAAAGTGGTTACCGCTGTGTTTGTCAGCTATAAGAGAGAATCAAAAATAATAGATGAAAATGTTGGAAACCCTGCAAAACCCTTTCTCGCTATTCCCACGTTACAGTTATCATGAATAGCAATTACTAATACAAATTATTCTGACTTAAATCATGTATGTGCTAAATCGTTGTTGCTGTTCCTTCTCAGAAACATCTCAGCCTCAGTGTAGAGGGCTTTACTCGTTGCTCGTGGTGAATTTATTTTGTAGGCATGCATTACACTCTCAGCATTGTACAAACCATAATTCTTAAAGTTTAACTTTACTGATTTTCAACCTGCTTTGTATTATTACAGTGCCGGTGGTAAATATGCATGAACAATGCTCTGTTTTGCAGTTACTCATGCTCTGTGTTACCTGGACTGAGAAATTCACATTTATTTGTCAGCAAAAGATGCATGAAAACTATACTTCCGCGTTTGTGTATTGCCACTCCTGGCCGATGAATATTGTTAACAAAGCAGTTATTGTAAGAGTAGTTTTATCACTGAAAATTGTGTCATACTTTGTCTACTCATTAAATAGCATTATGGTAAAAATGAAACGCTATGGCAACAGCTTTCTTATCTGTACGTGACAACGTTTTGCTGTGGGGGGGGTTGGGCGGAACTTTCTTTCAGTTTTTCATCTCAGTTTTGTTCATTGTCATCCAGTTTGAAATGTTGACTACAATCACAAAGGTTTTTCAGATTTTCTATCGCAGAGTTCTCTCCATTTTTACGATTCTTTGCAGCCTTTAGCCACAAGAGCTGGATCCTTCCCTGGAAAATAACTCAAAAACGTTTGTTCCTTGAATTCTTGCAACAATATATGACTAAAAGTTTGCCAAGAAGTATTTTCTACTAAAACAAGGCTGAATTTGACACTGGTTAAGCGTATCCATTATAGACTGGTGGGCTTTGGACTGCAATGTGTCCATTGCATTATGGGTGTTGAAATTTTCTAACAACCGTTTTCTCTAATCAGGTTGCACCAATTTCAATTTTTTCGCCTTTCTACGGCATATGCAGCCAAGTTTTATTGAAAGCCCATTTTGCCAGTGGTGAAGTACCCCTTTAACATGGCCAATGAATATTATATGCTAAGGCCTAAAACAATAGCTTGCCTCTCTGCCAGTTTAATCATTTTTTGACATTATGATCTGGAAGCTACACTGAACCACACAAATGTCAAATATTTGTGCATAGAACCCACCTAAGAGTACAACCATATAATCGCAAATAGACTCTAATAGGTCTCCCAGGATGTGGATAAAAGCCTGGGCGCTGAGACGCCAAACGCTATGGGCATCACAATGCACTGATTTGGGCCAAACACTCAGCTAATGAACTGCCTCAATGCCAGGTAGTATGGCGGCCATAACCACCCAATACCCCGCACAGCTGATCTGGATCCCCTCAGATCTGCTCTCTGCCAGAGAACCCAGCGCCACGTGCCTATTGGAGAGCTTTTGCTGCCATTTGGTTGGCATTCACGCTTCCTGACGTTTTATCTTGTCCATTCCTACACTGCCATCTCTGTTGGTGAATGCCACCATAGTAAACATCACAGGATCTGTTAGTCCATATAGAAATGGTTCATTTGGTCTGAAGAATTTAGAAATGCGGAATGTTCATATTGGATAAAAATTGACGACATTGAGCAACACTATGGTTTCAGTCATCAAAATTAAGGAAACGCATAGACTCTTGTTACAGTGCAAAATGAAAATGTACATTCAACAGTCTAACACAATGGCTCTCAAACTTTTTTCCCAGTGGGCCAGTTCAAATCTTACAGCCGCATATCGTTTACATATAACGTCAGCAATGAAAACCAATCAGATTTAATGTTATGGTATTAGCAGAAAAAAAAAATTTATACCTAGATGTTGCACACACAACAAGAGGCTCTCTTGTTCAATAAACTCACGTTACACAATCCCCTGATGATTTTTTTTTCAGTGAATAAAATGACAACAAATTGTACATACCTATGCTTTCAAAAACTGCTCTGACACACACAGGTTGAGGATACAAATGCAGCTTTATTAGGGTAATACAGAATCATAATCCAAAATACAAACAATGGGTCAAAACCAAACAATAATAGGGCAGAAATCACAGGCAAATCCAGGCTGAAAGTCAGAACCATTAGACTGGAAACCAGAGAACGAGTGCTGAGAAATGCAGTGTGGCACATACAAGACTTCGCAATGAGTGAGTGAAAACACAGAGCTTATAAAGGCAAACACAAACAAGTTAATCACATACAGGTGTATTTACCCAGACCATAATGAGTCTAGGCACTGGGTTATGGGTAATGTAGTTCATAATGGGAAGGATGGAAGGAGTGCCCTCTGGTGGAGATCATGGGCACTCCAGCTGGCAGATGAAACGTGAATTGGGAAGCACCTTATGTGTTTTTGTCATTTCGCGTTCAACTGAAACAAAGTCTGTTGATGTCCTTCAGCTGTGACCTTGTACATTTGAGGCTTATGGCGTGAAGTGACTTTGGGTTGTGAAACACATGTTTTAACATTGCCTTCTGTGAGAACAGCCCACTGTGAACAAAGCCAAGAGTCCAAAGAATCAAGCAAGTTCATGATTCCTAAACTTCATATCTGCCAGATAAATAAGGCAATTATGGAGCACATTCAGGGGACATTTAAGAAATAGGCCACGGAAAATATCCTCATCCTATTTTTATGTCCCACCACAGCACAGTCAAGTGCAGCTAGCTCCGAAAGGTCTCCCCACGTCTCTTTCGGGGGCTTTCGGGACTCGCACGGCGCGCGTTCACCGTCCCGGTTTGCGCCGGCTGCCACGACCCACTCAATATAGACAGTATATTTCAGCAGTCAACTTTTGGCTCTCGTAGGCAAGACAGATGAAAACGCAGCGGTGGCAGTATGAGATTTCAGCGCGGGTCCAGATTAAACTGGACTCTCCCAAATGAGAGCTGACAGGCTCAACGAGCGGCAGATCATTTCTGGTGAGCGCTGCAGTCTGTGGAGCCGCCCCCACGGAGCAGAGGTGAGCCGGTAAGGATGATAACTCATACCCTTAATTGAATCGTGGCTTTAAATTTCATAATACAAGATGCCCATGTGACAGCTGCCGAAAAAAATGAGGCGATGGAGCCAAGGGTATAGCATAATAAGAGGAAGGGAGGAGGGGGAAACGTCTCGGGCACATCGAGCGAGGTACGGGGGATATTCTTCTTTGATAACGGATAGCCTCCAGTTGTATGGACCATTATTCCAAGCACACCTTACAAAGCAAATGAACTTGACAGATGGTTGTGTCACCCAAACCCTTGACTACGGGGCCGATTATGCAGAAAACAATACAATAGAAAAGGGAATCATTACCAAAGGAACTCGGTTAGTCCGCCGAGGACAATGCCATGCAGAGGAACAAAATTACACTTGTGAAATTGGACAGTGAGAATGAGTTTAACATAAAGTGGGTTACAGCCAGGCAATCTGTCATAGCTAAAGCTATTGTCTGGGCCTGCTTGCATGGCATATGAAGTCATCTGTCATCTTTCTGGCTTTATTAATGGCCGCTGCTCAATTCTTAAACGATAGCTTTCACCAGGGCAGACCTGCCAGTCCATGCATGCTGATGAGATCCCGAGCTTCTCGCGCATTTACGAAACATCGGCGTGCCACTGGCGGGAAGTCGCCGTTGTTAACACGGCAACTTTGGACATCCACACATCGAAGTTGAAAACTTTGCCATCATATATGGGCCGTTTAGAGAATTCATAGACGTGATGTATTTCCAGTCAACGCTTTTGAAATGATGAATGTGGATGGCATAATCATGATTTCTTCTATCTGAACTAGAGGTATTAATTCAAATTCTTTCAGTTTTACATTAGCTACCGTAAAATGTGAAAACATTTCACATATAGGGCCAAAAATACATTGACCCTGTACAGGTAGAGGGATAGTTTATCACTGTCTCTTTAATGTGAACAAAACAATGTGGACTAAAATGAACTCTCAGCATGCGCAAGCGCTATAAATGCAACTTGGCTGAACACTGAGTTTATTAGAGCCCAGATTTCCTTTTAATTGCCTGAAATATTTGTTGAGTGTGCAGAGAAAACACAGATCGAGGACTCAACTGCAGTTCGGCAGCCATGTGTTTGTTAAAGCCCCAGCAAACATTTCTCTTTCTTAATGAACTCTCCTCCTTGTCTCATTACTTCGCCAATTCACAAGTCAAAGCCAGAGCAGCCAATATGGAGCTTGCAGCCCGCCGTTAGGTGCGTAAACATGAACGAATCAAAGGCCCTGTTTGTGTGGCAGTACACTGCAACTTTTCACGAAGAGAAATAGGCCTTAAAATAGGAAATGTCACACTAGCTTGTAAGGGACTAACAGAGCTGTATCTTGAAAAGAGGGCAAGAGCGGGAGAGCGAGTCAAAATCGTCTCTTTAAATGACTTCGATCTCTTGTGCGATGAATCACAGAGAGTTGCAAATCCTTTTTAGCTAATTGCTACCAGCTCGTGAGATTCTCCCCCCGTGTTCAATATCAATTTTCAGGGCCAAAGGAGATAGCGCATCTCCCTGGAGTCCTCAAGCTACTCTGATAAAACTGCACAACAGCACTTAGCGAGTTCAGCTGGGGGAAAAAGAGAGCGGGGCCATCTTATTCACAGCTGCTAGTGGTAATGAAGGAGAAAATATCAGACAATCGAAGCGAGGCAGCAAGCATCCTGGTGCCATGCGCTCCGTGACCTTCTAAGGGGAGAAACGTCCATGTTTACTGCGCTGATTTCAGCCAGAAATGCAATACCTGCTCTGCACGTAAAGATGTGCATGACATCTGCATAGGTTCTGATTATGAATGGATCGTTTCGGACGTAAAATCTGCCGATGAGCCACATTCAAAGTTCTTGTAGCACGTATACTCTATAGACACTGGGCACTTAACAACTGGTAATGTCAGGGTACGATTAAAAATATAACCAAATAGCATCCTCAGACAAACGAATGTAGTACCTCTTATAGCTAAATAGCTTAATTGCTTTTTCCCCCAATTCCTTTTAATCAACTGGTGAGTTTTTTGTGGATGTATTAGGTTCACATAGGTAGAGATCACAAGCAAAGACAATCACACAATGCTAACTTTTTGCCATTTCTTTATCATTTAAAAGCTAATGATTTCTTTCATATATTTTGCATAAATAGTGTGTTTGTAGATATTTCTTTAAAATGAATGCTTGATGTTCCATCATCAAATATTCAGACATTTTTAAGTATGGCTTAGCAGTCTAAATACATTTTTTTATGGCCACTGCATCATTGTCAAGTTATGTCAAACCATTAAAGCACAGTAAACAGAGTTAGTAGATTTGGGCTAAAGGACTTCAACTTTATTGATATTATTAAGGTCATATTTTTTGCCACCTACAGTGATTTTATTGCTGATATCATATATATATATATATATATATATACACTACCCAGCCAACAAAAAAGTTGCTGTTATGTTTCTAGCATGTTTTATGTTTAGAAATGGTTCTTTTAACCCTAAAAGTGTAGCTTTTCATGTTTTAAACAACCATGTAGGAGGACGTATCATGGCCATATTCCTGGATGGCAATGTCAATATTCATCAGGGTTAAAATTGTGAAAATAAATTAAAAAAAAGATTGGCACCTCTGAGTCCAGATCTTAACCTCAGAGTAAGTCTTTGTGATGTGATGGTGAGGGATGAGACTTTACAGAGTGCTCACCTCTTATATTGTCAATACAAGATCTTGACCAAAAACTGATGTACCTCTAAATGGAAATAACATTTATTTCCTTCAAAAGGTACATAAATTTTTTCACAGTGTAAAAGTAATGGTGTTTTTTGTGTCTTAGTGTGTTCAGGAGTCAAAGTGTTTCCTGGTGCCATAGAGGTCTTTACCCTTGAACACTCAAAAGTCAAACTTCAAATGCAGGAGTCACTGGATGGCAGAACCTCCCCTGACACTCGCTGTTCAGGCCTTGGCCCCTGCAATTAAAGAGACACCTTTGCTTTTACAGCAATAATTGAAAAAGTGTGAAGTAAATAGGGTCCAGTCAATAATAATTTCAGCACTTTCACCCCTTCCTCTCAACACACACAAACACACAAACTCTCTTGTGATTTAGCGCAGTTCTACCCTCAGTCCTCCTCTCTACGCTGCACTTCACCTCTTTTCCTCTCACCATCAACATAATCCGCATTAATAAGTAGAGCTTGTCGTCTGTAACTTTATAAAATCACATTATTTCTCAACAGCAGCTGCCAGTACTTGAAAACAATGATTGCTAGACATTAAGACCATATTAGGTGATGAAGAGCAACCCTTGTGTTGAAGTTTTAAGCTTTTGAAGGGAAAACAGCCTTTGCTTTAACATCTGGGAACAATTTACAGCCTGATTAATCATACTTTCTGGGCAATATAGCCATAATGGACTCCTTTTCCATCACCCATGAAGGTAAATTAGCTTTACATGTCAAAATCCACCTATACAACTATTTATTTATTTATTTATTAAATTTTATTGCTATTTTCAACTGATTTTGTTTAGGAAAATTGTGAAAACTGAAGGTTGCAACTGGACTTAAACTAATGACATGTGATATGCAACAATTAAACTTATTTAAGTGATTTAAACAAGATAGAATTATACTCTCCTTATTTCAATTATTTTTCTTAGGAGCTCTATAAATTGCTTGTGTGCCTGTTTTTTTGCGTTTGTGTGTGTGTGTGTGTGTGTGTGTGTGTGTGTGTGTGTGTGTGTGTACTGTTTTGGCTATACTTGTGAGAACCGAATGCCCTCAATTATACTGTGAAATACTTTCTCAACCCACTAGTTGACTGGTCCTGACTAGATAAAAAGGCTTATAAATCAGCCAAAATAGGTTTTTATTTAAATGTAATGTTTTGCACATGTTTCTGTGATGGGTAGGTTTAGGAGTAGGGGTTGAGTTAGGTGATAGAAAATATCATTGACCTGATACAAAATCAATGGAAGTCTATGTAATGTCCTCACAAAGATAGCAATACAGACATTTGTGTGTGTGTGTGTGTGTGTGTGTGTGTGTGTGTGTATGTGTGCGGGTATTCCCTGCGTTATGGGGACCAAATGTCCCCACAGGTATAGTAACACTAAGAAATTTAGATTTTTTTTTTTTTTTTCTATGAAATTTTGACATTTTGTCCCCATGAGGAAACAAGCTTATAAATCATACAGAATTATCTTTTTTGAAAATCTAAAATAGCAGAACATTTTCTGTGATGTGTAGGGATAGTGTAGGGGGACAGAATATACAGTTTGTACAGTATAAAAACCATTACGCCTATGGAATGTCCCCATAAAAAAACACAACATGCATATGTGTGTGTGTGTGTGTATGTGTGCAATGCTTTCTAAACAGACTAGCTGATGCTTCTGTTTGTATATATGGCTCATCTAAACCTAGTAACCTCAAATTCCAGCCTGTCTGAGAAAAACAAGGGAATACTGTATATCTTAACCACTAAACAACTCATCTTACTGGCATCACCATGAACAAAATAAAATAAAATAAAAATATTGCTTAGACTTGCATGGTTCATAAAACTTTGAGATTGTTTCATTGAGGCATTACTTAACTCAGATGCTTCTCTTAAAATTCTATTATATGAATAATAGTCGAGGTGAATTATTCAATCACCGATTACTAAGTGAATGTGGAGCGCAGCTCCACAACTGATTGATGTTTGATTACATATATTGGGACATTAGCAAATCTGAACACAGATTGTGACATTGTGACAACTCTGGATGAGGCACATGAAGATAGAGGAGACTAGTTTTTTTTTTGTTTGTTTGTTTTTGATGGAATCTTTTGATCATTCTGTTGACTATAAGTAACTTTGCAACTCTATGCAACTCAAGAGAGTATTAGAAGACTGTCTGCTTAATATCTGCCAACATTGTGATGGTCCTTCAACAGGCATTCTCCTGACTATAAGTAACTTTGCAACTGCATGTCTAACCCTAACCCTACCAGTCAACTAATACTCTACTAACACTCTAATGAGAGCTAGTAGACATGTAGGTGCGACATTACTTATAGTTAACAGAATGTGTTAAAGCGACCATCAAAATCAAGTGAAGACTCTAAAAAGATTAGTATCATTATTTAGCTCAGTTCAGTTCAATAACTGTTTAAAATTCATCAATTTTGAAATGAGTGCAATTCAGCTATAAAGCAGATCTACAGAAGTCAACAGTGGCATCATTCAGCTCAATTCAGTTTCATTTCTGTTCTCATCCGATAGTGTCGGTATGGTTAAATTGATAATATTACTGAATATTAAGTGTCGTTTCCCAATTAATGAAGCTTTTAGTGTGAAATGGGACAGGAAACGTGTGTGTAACCCATAAGGATGGTAAAGCCAGACGATGTAGAAGTGTTCTCGGTGTGTTGTGTGGATTTGGAGCGAGGTCATTGTCAGGAATATGGCTCTGATCTCTCCTGGCCCACATGGCTCTGTGTACACAGGGCAGGAAACTGCCATCTTGCGAGCTAATCTGCCCCCCATGAAAGTGATAATTGGTTCCACAACACTGGCAAATAAACTACTGCTAATAATACATGAGGAAAGCCTTGCAGAGGTTCAAAAATGACAGTTTAACAGCTAACAAATATATGTTTGAAGAATTGTAACTACCACTACCAATTCAAACGAAAAACAAAACAAAAACAAAAAATCCCCAAGAAAATATATAAATATGTACTAGCGTTTCTATTAACGTTACTGGAAGAACGTTTGTTCATAACTTTGAGGTAACCTTGTCAGAATACTAATGTTTTGAGATCGTTCCCTGTTAGTTTGGTTGTGGCTTTTAGTACACCGAAGCATTACCTGACTTTTTTCCCCTCACAAAGACCTGACGATCAAACGAACGCCGTTCTGTATATGTTTTGGCGTCCAATGTTACACGCACATGTGAAACTAAGAGCGCTTTGTTACCTCTTTCCTTCCACCCTCTTGAAGCGATAGCACAAAAGGCACTGTGCTTCAAACAGCAAGCTTAGCTTTAGGATTATGCCAGGAAAGCGGGGCTCTTCTTGGATTGGGCCTGTTGTGGCCCTTCTGGCCTGCTCCTCGCCCCCCTCTCTGCTCCCCTAATCTGATTTTTACCAGCCATCTTTGATCTAGTAGGGCCAAACCAGTTGGGTCTGCAAGTGCAGATGGAGAAAATTTGGAGATTAGCTGCTTTCCCTTACAGCTTTAGTGGCTAATACCTGATTAAGGGCCCAATCAAGCAATTGTCTCATGGTTGGCTATCGGAGGGCCACTGGCTCAAGAGGAGGGGGTGGATGAAGGTTGATTCGGTAATGGATACTCATTTTATCCTGGTCCACTAAGAAGATTAGGCCTTGGGTGTCACATTAGCCATGATCTCGGGGCCTGAGCTGGACCCTCAAAGCTTCTGGACATGGTGCTGCTTCAAGCTTTTGAGTAAACAGACAGCTTGAATTCCGAGACCCCATGTTGTTGGTATGAATAATATGCAGCATTACAAAGTAGCTGAAGATCTCAGAGCGTGGTGCGAAAGACCCCCTCCCTCTTTTTTTAAAAGAGGCGAGATGATATTATCTGAAGAGAACCATCTGGTTTCAGTCAGAAGAAACAACCTGTGTAGATGGCAGGACCAAACATACCCCAGAGCTATCCCAGCAGTTACGCTTCCTATTTGGATTGTCACCAACAATGACCAGCGTCTATGAAATAGTGCTTTCAGTTAGTACCCCACACCCCCACCTTTTTCCCCCTCCCTTCTTCTAGAATCAGAATTTGTATGCACTAAAAGTTAAAGGTTTGGGTGTTTTTAGAAATGAATACATTATACTTCAACAAGGATGCATTCAATTGCTCAAAAGATGTCTTTTTCGAATAAAAGCTATTCTTGTGAACATTCTATTAAAAAAAAAAAATCCTGAAAAATAAAAAGTATTACTGTTTTCAACACTGATGAAAATAATAATAATCCGAAATGTTTGTTGCACACTGAATCAGCGTATTAGAATGATTTCTGATCATGTGACACTGAAGATTGGATTAATGATGGTGAAAATTCAGCTTTGCAAGCTATATATTCAAATAAAAACAGTTATTTTAGATTTTAGTAACTTTTCAATGTTTTTACTGTATTTTTGAACAAATAAATGCAGCCTTGGTGAGCAAAAGAGGCTTGTTTCAAAATATTTGAAAAATCCTACTGACTCCAAACCTTTGAACAGTAGTGTACTTTGTACATCCAATAATTTCACAGTACAGATAAATTATTCATAATGTATATATGCATTTTACGTCCAATCATTTCCCATCTCTGGGGTGTTTCAACCTTTCCACCCAACTAGACATTAATCCACAATGTGAAAAGTGGGAAAGTGGCCTCTCAACATATTCCTGTCATTGTCAAGTAGAGGTGAGTGACTGCCAAAAGATTGAAACAGAAAATTCCCCAATTAAGACCCTAAAATATGCGGCTAATACTGAGCTGATAAACTTCTGCAGAAAATTGCGCTTTGGCCCGGGACTTTCTTTATGAGCAATTTGCCCTGAGTGGGGAATGAATTTGCTTCAATGACAACTGTTTATGTAGCCTTGTTAGGAAGAGCAATTCGAAAGCCCATTACTGTATGAATATCATGGGAAACCGGCACTCAATATAATGCAGCAGTGCTTTGAGATTCATTAAAAATGCTTTCAAAGACCGTCATAAGCAGGCCTGTCAAATATCGTAGACTTTTTATTGCAGAAAATGAGAACGACGAGCATTACTAGCAATTCTCTGGCACCTGGGCTGCTCCTGTTCAATGCTTTAAGTCTAGAGGGAGGATTTTTCCTGAAGAGCATAGAGTATCAATTTCCTCAGTGTTTTATCTCTTTAACTCTGTGCCGGTGGGGATGCACAAACGGGGGCCTCTCACCAATTACCTCCTGCATCTCTTTGTTCTTATTTCTAGTCCTCAAGAAATAGCAGCGAAGCCTGATTATGCAGGCCCTTTATACACAAAAATAAATAAGCTGACATTATGGTGATTACTACCTTACCCTGCTCTGTTTTGTTCTGACGATGTAAACTCCGGCCCTGATGAGATTCTCCTCTCATTACCAGAGACCTTTATCTGAGTCTTGTTAGTATAAGCAGCCACTTTGTGCTCTAAAACTACTGAATCAGTCCTTTCTGTCCAATTAATTACTGAGGAGGAAACAATCTTGTTACTTAACCGCTTGATTTTACACCTTAAAGTGGAAAATGGTGGCAAGCCGTTGGTTGCTCTGATTCGAAAGAGGTGGTTGAAGACCGAGATAGATCGAAAGAGAGGCTATTGTGGGTTAAAGGGTCTTGCTCAGGGCTTGGGTTTGAAGTGCTTTGAATAAAAGCGAATTAAGCAAAGTAGATAAAGTTTTAGGTTCAGGAGAAATCGTATCAAGACGATGATCCTAAACCCAAAGCACATTAGCGTTGTAGTGGTGAATGTTCTACAACAACTCAAAGTCAAAGTTTTGTTCTTGAAGGGTCAGTTCACCCAAAAATGAAAATGATGTGTCATTAATTACTCACCTTCGTGTTGTCCCTAACCCGTAAGGCTTTCGTTCATCTTTCGAACACAAAAGAAGATCTTTTGGGTGAAATCTGAGAACTTTCTGTCCCTCCATTGACAGTTCACTCAACTACCACTTTCAAGCCCCAGAAAGGTCTTAAATTGTTCATAAAAAGAATTGTTTTCGCTTCATTAAACCACTGGACTCACATGGAGTACTTGAACGACGTCTTTACTACCTTTCTGGGGCTTGAAAGTGGTAGTTGCGTAGACTGTCAATGGAGGGACAGAAAGCGCTCAGATTTCATTCATTTGTGTTCCAAAGATGAACGAAAGTCTTACAGGTGTAGAATGACATGAGGGTGAGGAATTAATGACAAACTGTGATCAACCTGGAGCAAATCTGCTGTCTAGAAGGAGTCACACCTGAACGGTTTGTGAATCTGCACATTAAAATAATTCTTCGAAAATATCAGAGGTAGGAACATCTGATTACATCTCAGTGCAAGATGTGTGATTCAGCACTGGGGAATGAGACTTTTGCAAGAAACTGTACACAGATATTGTCATGGTCATGGCCGTGCAAAAACTGAAGTAACTTTGCGCAGTAGAACGTGGCAGTGTTTTCCTCGGGGAGGGCTGAGTTAGCACCTCTGCTCCCCTCTGGTCAGCTAATGAGAGAGGCCCGCGGTTCTGCCCCTCAACCCCCTCCGACTGGAATCGATCCCTGATGTCAGAGGCCGTGCATTTGGCCTGCTAAGCCACCCACTCCCCTGTGAGCCAAATTAGCGCCCTAACACACCGGGGCACCAGAGGTAGCCATTGTGTGTTCAGACTCAAGCGGCCCGGTTTTGTGACACTCGCTCCCGCAGGAGCGCACTTGAAGTTAATGAAGAGTTCATATCCAGAACACTGAATACAGAGCCTTTCCATCAATGAATGTTAAAACTCTCACTGTGTATAGTCAAACTTTTTATAATTTATAAATGAAAGCAGACCAGAGTTATTATAAATGAACTTTAACTGAAGTAAAATAAAATATTTAAAAATATTAAAGCTTTTAAAATAAATATTAAAATTAATACTAAAGTTTAACTTGACGTACTAAAAACAACTAAAACTAAAACTGAACAATTAATAAAAACTATTTAGACAATAAATAAATTACTCTAAAAACACAAAAAATGACTAAAACTTCAACTACAATTAAAATTAAAACAGAAAACATAAAAAAGAAATTATATCACAAAATATTAATAAAAATGTAATACAAATATTAAAAGTTAATGATAAATAAAATGTTGAAAAAAAAACTATAACACTATTTCAGTTATACTAAAATTCTCATAAAACTCTCTCATATAATATCTCATATCTCATATATATATAATATATTATTTTTTATAATATTTTATGACAGACAGTAGTTTTTATACAATGCTACAAAGTGTCATCTTAGTATAATTGAAATAGTTAAAACTTTTATTGCATATAATATTGTTTAATCAATTTGTCATGATCGAATCACAGACAATATTGACAGTATTGGCAAACAGAAATCTGAAGTAGAACTGACGCTGCCTGTTGGACTGAATGATTAAACAGCTCTATTACTAAAGGCATCTGTAAATATAAATGCATTTTATCTCGCTGAAAATATCAAAAATATATCTGAATGCATTCTGTCAGACAATTCAAGCAGACAAGCCATTATTCTACAATGCCTTCTTGAGCTTGAAATCTGTTGAAATTGTTTTTCACCCCCACCAGACAGTGTACAAAGAGAAGATTAGACAATTTATTTTGCCATTTATTATTCAGAGGTAATGAATCCTTCTCTGTAAAATTGAGATCTGCATTTAGCTGTCAGCATCATTTTGGATAAGAGATGACTGACATTTGCTCCGGGTGCCGTGCGGGTATTTGTTTGGTCTCTCGTCTCAGACGTTTGAGTGAGTGATAGATTATTCCACTCCTAGATTATGTTGTGAAATATTCAAATGATCATTTCGTCTGCGGGGGCAAACACGAGGCCCTCAGAAATGGATTTATTGTTTGTATATTACGAGGCCCTTGGTGGCCCCGTGCTTTTGCAGGACACTCCTGGGAGTGATTTTGAGCTGCAGCGAGTCGGTCGGGTTTTAAGACAGAAAATGTAGCAGTACTTATGATTTTAAGTCATCACTCGACACTCTTTCCAACGTTATCTCATGACCAATTCGGACGTATTTTACGAGGTGGCTCATTCATATGATCTCGCTCATGCAAATTCGTACGATTTCTCTAAACCCCAGTGACCGGTAGGTTTGGGGGCGGGGTTAGGGGTAGGTGATTCGTACGTGAATTCTCATAAAATATGATTTAGCGAAAAAACGTACGAATTCGAGAAATGAGGTCGTGCAAATTAGCCACCTCGTAAAATGCCATGAGATCAGGTTGAACTTTCACTGTTGTTAGTTTCACCCAAACCATCCTTTATCACATTGCTTAACTGATTTAACGACTCTAAAAAATTGTGTTGTTAGAGTTACTTGATGAGTGTTTGTTCAGTCAACTTAACATTGTGAAACGCACAAATTAATGTTGACATAACTTACTGGGCAGTGGATCCGTAGTTCCCAGAATGCAATAGGAGAGTAAATTTAAGGATTAAGTGTTATTTTATGTGCTTTTCAGTAAAGGGAAAGATGTTGCTAGTTTATGTTAGTGTTTAATGTTCAGTTACGTTAGAGAAGTTTCTGTAATGTTTTTGAATTTTGTGGTTACCATTGTACAGAAGAGCGGCGCCTGTGTTTAGGCTGTGAGCGCTCATGTATGCATTTATATGTATTTAGAATATGGAATTCTGGCTCTCAATTCAATTGTGTTTGTTCAATGAGTTTTTTTGAGTGCATTTTGTAGAGCAAATTGTTAACTTAATATGGCGAATTAAGTCAATAATTGTGGGCACCCTACCAAATAAACTTTTATCGTTATTAAGTAAAGTTCACATATAAATACTATGTAACAGTGACAAGTTCAAATGATTTTGAATTTGAACTTCAATTTACTCAAAGAAATTTGGACAGCTTTACTTGAATTTATTTTGGTCACGTTTGTTCAAATTACTCAATATAGTTGTGTGGAACCACTTGACACTGCTTTTTTAAGTAAATCCAACAAATTTGAATGAATGTTGATCGCAACCACATGAGAGTATTAGTCGAAAGAAAAGAAATTTGCTGTGTGTGTGTGTGTACTCATTGTTTAGATGGACCAAATGTCCCCACAACGTAAGTAAAACCAGTAAATCTTGACATTGTAGGGACCTTTTGTTGGTCCCCACTAGGAAACAAGCTCATAAATCATACAGAATTATCTTTTTTGAAAATCTAAACTAGGAGAACATTTTCTGTGAGGGTTAAGTTTAGGGGTGGGGGGGTGGGGGGGCAGAATATACAGTTTGTACAGTATAAAAACCATTACGCCTATGGAAACTCCCCACAAAACATGTGTGTGTATGCGTGTGTGTGTGTGTGGTTATGGGACAGAATGTCCCCATAAAGATGGAAATATGCGAAATGCTTGTCCATGGGGACATTTTTGATTTTGATTTTTGAAAATGTAAAAATGCAGAAATTTTCCTTGATGGTTTTGGATTAGAGGTAGGTAGGTAGGGTTAGGAGACATTATACAGTTCGTACAGTATAAAAATCATTATGTCTATGGAATGTCCCCATAAAACATGGACACCCAACATGTGCGTGCGCGTGTGTGTGTGTGTGTGTGTGTGTGACTGCCAACTGGCATCGACACGCTTGAAATGCGCACGGGAAACATGTTTGGAATATTTGAATTTTAAATTTTGTGTCATGGGCCGAGGCGAAAACAAAAAAGAAAAAACAAAACAAAACAAAAAAAAAGCAGACTAATTCACCTGTTCTGCCAAGATCTCTTTGCCACAGTGAAAATCTTCAATTTAGTCAGTAAACCTGGGTTACTATTAGAAATGACAGCTGAACTTGATGAAATTGTACGATCAATTGGAAAACAAAATTGCAATCAGACCAACATGATTTCCTGGTGCTCAGACCATGCTAATTCAGCTCCCAAACACGGGTAAATGTATTTAAACAGCATAATGGCATATTACCATGCGGTCGTCCTTTTTTCACTGTTTGCTTCCCCCATTAATCTCAAACTTCTATTTGCATGTAAATGTGGTCATATTTTATATCATCAAAATACATGAGGCTCTGCCACATAGTTGTGCGTGTGTGTGTATGTGTGTGTGTGTGTGTGTGTGAGGGGCATGGGAGAGAGAAAAGAGAGAAATGCAGAGCCAAAGTAATACATTGAACTCTGATGCGCAATTACTGACATTTATGAGGAATTTCAAAGGGGTCAGTCCTGGCTGGGGTCGGAAAATGAAGAAATCAACAGGGAATGATATCAATACGGCAGCAGTTGGAGGCAGAGAGTTAGTAGCAGGTGTTAAAGGGTCACATAATGATTAATAGTGCGAGAGCAGGGGTTTCTCACCCACAAGCGCCGGGACCTGAACCTTCAAGCTCAATAACGGAAGGGCTGTTCCAGGCTTCTGTCCTCTCACTCCCTCTCTTTCCCTGCTGGTATAAAAAGCAGAGATTGCTGATTCCCACTTTAACAACTTGAGAGCCCAAATCCAGAGGGACTCCGTCACACTGCTCGAGTCTGCTCATGTGAGAGAAAACGGGAAGAGGGGGAGTGCAGGGGACAGAGAGAGGGAAATTTGAGGGGGAAAAAAGAAGAGGGGAGGGAGAAACTGGAGTGATAAAGGCTTAATTGCTTGGCCATCACTATTTCATATGCAGTTTATCCTTTATAATGCCTGGATACCCCAGAAGCAACACATTCATTTTACATCATGTTGACGTATTTCTGAATATTTAACCCCTTTCAGACATTTGATCAGAAATACAGTAAATACAGAATAACAATAAATACAGAAAAATAGTAATATTGATAACTTTTCATATTTTTGTGTAAATCGTGATACGTAATCAAAAGTTTGGGTCAAAAAAAAAAAAAAAAAAATATATATATATATATATTATATATATATATATCATGATTTACGCAAAAAATATGAAAGCATATCAATGTTACTGTTTTTACTGTATTTCTGCGCTACATTCAGCAAAAGTGACAGTAAAGACATTTATAATGTTACAGAAATATTCATTAAAAAGAATAAAATATTTATTTTTAAATGTCATTTAAAAGACAACATATTAAAATATATTATATTTTAAAATATTTTTAATATTTGTTTTTTGTGATCAAATAACTGCAGCCTTGGTGAACATAGACTTATTTCAAAACCAATAATCATCTGAATTATTTCACACTTCTGACCGAAGTGTATATTAATGTATTATTAGAAACACCAAAGGAGATTTTTTTTATTTTTCATAAAATTGGTCCACATGACTCGTGCGCTATATTCCCGAGTCTGTCAATCAAATATGGCTTCGATTTATTCAGTCGTCATCTCACACAAAGCTATATCGTATGACTTCATAAGATTCTGCTTTATGATGTTCTTAGAGACTTCTTGAGCTTGGTATTCAGAAAAGAGCTGCGTGAATGTTATTTTGTGCGTCTGCAGAAATGAATAATATCACACGAGTTAGTTTGACGGCGAGTAAATTATGTTCATTTTTCGATGTCCTACTCCACAAGATTGGTGTTGTGTTGATGACAGAAAAATCACTTGTGTGCATTGTGATTCCTTTCATATAAAAAAAAGAAAAGCGAATTCATCAGGAATCTTCTCACTTGTTCAGCGAATCATTCGGAGAACACGAGCCCGACGTCACATCGGATGGCACAGCATTTTAGCCTCACTGATGTTATCAGGTGGAAGAGAGCGAGAGCGAGTCAGAGAGCGGTCTATAATAAGAGACGATATAATGAAGTGAATGGCAGCCGAACAGCTCTGACGCCGCTCTCCCTCTGTGCTCGGGCCCTTATTAACAGAGTCAGACCCCGCCATCATTATCCAGTAAAAAGCCAGATGATTGGCCGCTCTGTGGCAGGGCCCTGGTGGCTGTCTTTGTCACCGATACACCCGATGTGGAGGGGGAAGAGAGAGAATAGAGCTTCACTCTTTCTGTCAAAACTAGCTTGGCCAAATGTTATCATTTTAAATGCCATGAAAGCAGAGGGTGCACGGGCCTAGGGGGTATACACATCCCCATATGCTAGTGACAGTGATACAAGTGTAATTCTAGACTATTAGAGTGACACAGAGGATCATTTCTGCCCCAGAACATGAGACAGCTGAGGGGCTTATGTGGGACAGGCTGTCACGCTATAAAAATTTAAGAAATTCTTTAACCTGCCCTGCTTGCCTAATACCTCGGCCCTCCCCACCCACCTTGAATATTTTATGGACCAAAATGATTTATTAACTTGAGACAGGTAGCGCGCCGAGAGGCCAGGTAGAGCTGCGCCGAGGACTGCGGGGTGAGACCAACAGGGTGCTTCATCTATCAAAAAAAGAGCTCGGAATGGACGGAAACCTCATTTGTAACTCCCGGCTAATGGCGGAGCTTCTTCCACAGGTTACGGAGCGGTGCAGGGCACTTTCCCCTCATTATTACTCCTCTGAATATGATAAGGTGTTGCACGAGACTGTCCTAAATAGGAAGCTGAAAAAAAGTTAATTTATTCACCATGAATCATATTTAAATTTCAGAATGAACACAATATAATTAACTATTACGTTTAAAATTGCTCTGTAAATTATTTGACAAATGCAGTAAAAGCAATTTAAAGTACATTCAAGGTATATGAATATGTGCTGTATTTTTTTTTAATTCCTTCAAATATGAGACCGTTTCAGACAAGACTATTGTTAATAGGACCCTAAACATGATTAGAAAGTCACATAAAAATTATTTAAATATTTAATATTTAAATATGAAATATTTACTTATAATGTATTGTGTTTAAATTGGTAGATTATATTATTTTTGTTTATTTGGTATTTAGCAAATAAAAGTAATGTATACAGTTACATTTATAGCGAATTTTTGTAACACTTTCTTTTACACTGTCATTGTTACACATTGTTAATGTTAAAATAACTGTCAATTATGCATTAATTAACCCTAAACTAATGTAGTTACTTATTATTACTCAATACTTAAATGTATAATTACACTGTACCAAAGACACCTTAAAATAAAGTGTAACCCTTTACTTCAATGGTCCACTTTAGATATTCTATATACAACTACATGTCAACTAACTCTCATTAGAGTATTAGTAGACTGTTAATAGATTAGATTAGGGTTTGTCGAATAAGTTTATTTGTAGTTGCAAGGTTACAATGTCTTTTGGGGAGCATCAAAATAAAGTGTAGACATGTAGTTGCAAAGTTTCTTATAGAATGACCATCGAAATAAGTTGTTTCCTGATTTTCTTAAAAAAAAAAAAACAGAGTTCAAGAGTTTAGGCTTGGAAAAACTTTTGATAACACTTTTCTTAAGACTTTATGTATAATGCATTATAAAGGTATTCATAATATATGTCATAATGCATTAGATCTCTTCATAAATAATTGTCATCAAAGTTAAAATAATATTTGCGGACTCCTTATTAAATCTGAAAACAGTTGTTTGTCATGTGCTTTAACTATAACTGTGGTTATAATTATTCATGAGACCATCCAATGCATAACAAGGCATAATTAATGCATTTAAATATTTTATAACGTATATAAAGCCTTCAGGTAAAGTGTACCGAGGTGTTAATTTTTTTTTTTAAAAAGGGCAATATGGTGAAATATTATTGCAATTTAAAATAACTGTTTTCAATTGTAATGCATTTTAATTAATTCCTGTGATCAAAGAAGTTTCAGCATCACTGCTCCAGTCCTCAGTGTCACATGATCTTTCAGAAATCATTCTAATATGCTGATTTGCCGCTCAACAAACATTTATTATTATTTTTTTTTTCAGGATTCTTTGATAAATAGAAAGCATTTATTTAAAATAGAAACCTTTTCTAAGATCATAAATGTATTTACTGTTACGTTTCACCAATTTAATGCATCCTTGCTAAATTCTTCCCCAAAAATACACCGCATTCAAGGCATACATTTTATCAATATATACGTGTTCTCTGACAATTGAACCCTTGCCGTATGTGTCCATGCTCTTCCAGAACATAACATACTGAGGACACTTTAGACTCTTAAATGCAAAACGTTTATCAAACTGTAATGCCAAACAATTTGCTGCGATGAAAATTGAATGACGTTTCTTCCATGTATCATTAGAGATTTGGTCTCGTCATAGCACATTAGAGTTTCATGTCAGTGGCGTTGTGCAGAATTAGTCTATTGCAGTGATAATCCAACGGTTTTAAACATACTCATTGCTCGTGATTTGCCCATGAGGGGTTTATGACATCTAATCCTACAGCTAATGAAGCCTCTAATGCCTTTCATTCACAGCTGAATTTAACCCAGACACTCTGTCCGTCTCACATTCGTCATTCAAGCCTCCGTGCGGCTCACTGCGATCGACAGCGTTTGGCCAACAATGTCAAAAGGGTCAGCGAGGGCCCGGCGCTAGAGAGGCTGTGGAGAATGAAAAACAGCCCCTCCACACCATCTGAATGCAGCGTCCACGGATCGCGGCAGACTGGCACAGCGGTCCGCTGGGGACAGCGAGAGAACAAAAGCCGTCCTTCTGCTAATTGACTGCAAAATTAGCCGGGCTTCCCAGTGGGACCAGCGCAAGACAGCAGCAGATGGAGCCGGACCGGACACTCTGGTGGAAGAGCTCTCCCAACCTGCTGAGAGCCTGCCCACAATTATGGGTCACAACACTTCTTGTTTAACAGAACGCACCGAAGCACCGAAATCAGGGCGAAAGATTTAAAGGTCAGGGACCTAAAGTGCGGGAGCCGAGGGAGAGCGGGCGCCATTGTTGCCGAGGTTCTGTTCTTCACGCCTTGGGATATGCAATTGTCACCTTTGGAGATTCAAAGAGGCGTTCGAGTGTTTAAAAAGACGTATCTGTGGGGCTTAATTTCTCCGACTCGAATGAGCGGCCAAAGACAAGTCATTTACAAATATTCTTCCCCAAACCTGGAGCTGTGAAAGGCTTCAAATGCCTCCCAGGGCTTCTGTGGTGTCATTGAACAGAAAGCGCCTCGAGTGACTTTAGACTGCGCGCACCCTTTATTGCAAAGTCAAATTCAAATCATAGCAGAAGTTTGTAAGGAGAGCGGTGAGAAGTATCTCGAGCGTCAAGTTGCGGGAGCAGATGAAAGGCAGGAGAGGACAGGCTAAATATTTGGCAGTCTTCACAGAGGCCTGTTAAAGGGAGCGGAGCAGCGTTCCCCAACCCTTGAATAAACAAGTAGCTGGTGTCGCTGTGAAGTTGAATTACATAGCTCAAAGCGCTTTCTTCCACTGGCAAAAAGCATTCCCCTTTCTAGGGATTACTCTGAGGAATGTATTTACTGTTTCTCTCCCTCGCCCGCTCGCTCCCCTCCATAAAGGATATATGGAAATCAGAGGGCTACAGACAGCACTCAGAAGCCGTTTTGAAATGCCGAGAAGGGTGGAGAGAAAACTATATTGTCCTTTTGAGGTGGGTGGATGCTTTCCACTCCACCTCACCATGACTGTCATAGTAATCTGATATGACAAATTCACATACAGTGGATTAGCGAGCGGCGGAGAAAGCCCGAGCGCTTAATATTTGTTGATGTCGCTTTTATCTGGCGGCTCCGTGTCCCGGGGCCGCGGTTACCTTGGCGATGAGGATAGAATCGTTTCCCGAAATTCCGAGGAGATGGGCGCTCCTGGAAATTCCGGGGACCGTCACTTTGTAATCTTTGATGTTCCCGGACTCTTGATGTCAGGCTATGAAAAACGCTTAGCTCGATTTAAGCCTCTCGCAAAAAAGGGCTAACAACTGTAATTAAATCATTAAATTCTTGTCTACGCTTCACAGAGCATAGAGAAAATTAACTTCCCACCAACCTCATTTTCTACTTGAACATGAAATAATGATTTTTTGCTCACATAATTACAAAGCTAACATCTGATAGAGTCAGCATCCAGGGGGGATTATCACATGCATGAGTATTAGACCTCATTACCAGCTTGACTGCAAAATTATTACATCTTGTAATTGGATGGTGAGATTTATATACAGATTGGCCGGGTTTCTGTAAGATTGTAATTACAGGCTTCATTGGTTCGCTACTTATCGGAACTTCACAGAGAAAACAACTGCTAGAATGAAATGAGCATTTCATTAACCTATAGCCTTATCATGGGAAAACCTGTGTAACGCTCATGTATGCATTAACATAAATAGGATCGTTCATTTCTCCGGCAGATAGGGCCGAGCCTCGCTTTGGCCGGGATCCGACCGGGAGCGGGGGGTCGCTGGGGTGGGGGCCCGGGCCCGGGCCCCGTCTCATTTGCCTCTCCTAATCCATGTAGATGGAGAGAGAAAACACTAAATTAGTTGTCTATTTCACGAGGATGAACTCAATACATCTACTACTTAAAGACTAACCGGCTGTGAAAGCGCTCGTTTCGCAAGAGGCGAGCCGGCGCTTCGGCCGAGGTGTCTCCTCTGATGTTCTTTTCGCTGTTAACAAAATCTCTGGCCTTGTTCCCCGCTCGAAAACAACGGCAGCTGGAGATTGGATGCCCACATAAATAACCCCCTTACACAATGACACTGCAGGATCGATCCAGATTTGATGGGTACTCACACAAAGACGAGGGGGAGGGGAGCGCAGGAGCGGGAGGAGGAGCGGGGGCCGCCGGGGCCAGTGGGGCTAAAATAAAATTGTTCAATTACTGAGCAAACACTATTTTTCTTACTTTAACAAGAGATTTCATGGTGCGCTCCGCGACTCGCCGGCCCAGCTGAGTATCTCTAATGCCGCCATTACCCGGCTCCAATCAGCTGGGCCCTTGAAATGGACTTGCTATTGGACCTCATTGTTTAGATGGCTTTTTTCAGCTGGGATCAATGCCGCCTTTACGTGGAGCTGATACAAAAGCGGGGATGCAACCTGCCACCCCCTCGGGCAACACCTCCAGAACCCTGGACTCTCAGCCTGAGACTGTTCAGGCCTGAGCGAAAGTGACACGTCGCGCTCCTGCTCGCGGAATGAAGGAACAACCTCTGCCAGGCCGTACCTGCCGGCCCCCTCTGTGCCCTCACGCTCTGTAACCTTGTACGTGGCGAGCGGCTTCATAGATGCTGACAGTTCAATGAGGCACGCTGACTTAGTCCAGAGCTTCCCTTTGTGCTTGAAGGTGAATGAGTAATCTTGAGTAGAAAGAAATCCATACGTTCGTTTAACATGCCTTATAGGACTCGGAGACACATGTTTGCTGATTATTAGATGCAGTTAGTGGATCTGCTGTAACGTCACAAAAGATCTGACAACACTGATAACTAAGTGATTTTGAAACGTATCAAAACTAATGTGAGGGTATTTTGTGTAAACGACACACTTCGCTTCATTCGACACCTACATCAATACCTAAATGAGCAAAAAGAGTGATCATGCATGTACATCTGATCTAAAGATGGATGTCTGATATAAGAGGATACATTTGCATTTATTCATTTAGGAGACACTTTTATCAAGAGCGACTTACAAGTGAGAATACAAGCGATTCATTTTAAGGATGCGATAAAACAAGAAGTGCTAGCAGTCCAAAGTTTCAGACATCGTTCAGGGGTGAGTTTCCCATAACTTCACTACCATAGTACGATGCATCGTTGATCACAAGCTAGTCACGACCGCTTCCTGAAACCGTGTTGTCGCAGATCTAACCTTAGCTCGAGAGCTGTCGTTCCAACTACACAACTTTGCGATGCAGTTCGCAATGGAATGTTCGAATGGTTTCGGGAAACACCAAATCGCTGAACTATGTTAGTAACGACGGATGTTAGTTTAGGGAAACGCACCCCAGAATAGGACAAGCTACACTCTTAAACAATGCTGGGTTGAAAATGGACAAACTCAGTGGTTGGGTAGTTTTATTTAAATTAACTATTGTTTATTAATTAATATATCGCTTTAAATTAAACCCACAATAGGTTTGAAATAAAAAAAAATCAGCCATATAATTACTAGAGGCAATAATAATAATTAAAATGTGAACATTTATTAATAAGCAATTTAATGAATGTTTATTGTTCATTTATTAAACATATTAATAAATGTTCATCTGCAATATATTTTAAATTCATTTTAAGCAAGAAATACAGTCATTTTTAAACAATAGTTGCGTTAAATAAAACTACCCACCATGTTTAGAAATTTAGACATTTATAAATGTTACATATATATATATATATATATATATATAATATATATATATATATATATATATATATATATATATATATATATATATTATGGGGGGCCAAACAGGAAATAATTGAATGTAAATCTGAATATATAGTTATAAATCTGAATATATAAATGTAAATCCAAATATATAGTTATAAACCTGAATATATAAGTGTAAATCCAAATATATAAACGTAAATCCTGAATATATAAATGTAAATATGAATACATCAGCAGTACATAAAACGAAAAATAAATAAATAAATACAAACATATAATTAGTCAGAGTTCATTTAATTTAAAACATTTATTAAAGGAGATTAAGATATTTAAAATGTCAATGTAAAATGTTTAACGTAAAAGTGTAACTGTCCTTTAAATTCTTTCCCAAGATATCATGATATCAAAATCTGTATACACACAAATCCATCATTTGGACAGGCCTTTTTTTTTTTTTTTTAATTCAATTAACGGATTTGCATGCTCTATATTATGGTGTGTGTGTGTGTGTGTGTGTGTGTGTGTGTATGTTTGTGTGTGTGTGTGTGTGTGTGTGTGTGTGTGTGTGTGTGTGTGTGTATGTGTACATGGGTTGAGAATTTTGAATAAATCTCTTAAGGGTAAATTCTGCACATTCACTAAAATGAATTGATTATACAAGTGTTACAGCAAAATAATCTCTGTAAAACCTCCCTTCAAATACATAACCGTTTATGTAAGAGTCATTTTTAAACATCATTTTCATTAAGTTTTAAACAGACCTTGGAAAAAGGTGGCCTACTTCTGCTCTGCTCTGCTCTGCTCACACATTTCAGTGTTGATGTTGTTGTGGAGGTGTTCGTTTGGATTAAGTGACGTGCTTGAGATTTAAACACAGGCCACCTGAAGTGTTTTATCAGCCTGCAATCTGTGGTGAGAGGAGGCCTCCATTTAACAAACCATTACAACTGAAAGAGCCATAAAAGACTAATGCACATAAACACAGCCATTCTGTCTATTAATTACCTCTGGCCCTGTGGCAATGAGGGTACTTAACCTCCACTAGATCACATGGTGATATGTTTTCCTTAGAAAAGAGCCAAAACAATTAACATCCCCTCTCACATTTCTCTGCCTCTCTTTTTCTCTCAGTAGCCAATCACATCAGAGAGGTGACCCACCCGCTAATCAGCATTGACAATGCCCTTTGGGATGGACAGCACCCCGGCCAGCCTTTGATATGTGAGCATGCTGGGGTGGCTGGGAGTAGGTTTTGTTGCCGTTCCTAAAACCCTGCGAGTGTTTCAAGAGGTGCGGGATCCAGAGAGAAAGACACTTTGGTTTGAGCCAGACACACAACCATATCTTCCGGTCCAGATGACTTTGTTCGGCTGACTTTGTGTTTGTGGAGTTCATTTCCGTTTTATTTGTCAGATACTTCAGATAGATATCAGATTAAAAATCTATGTGGACTCAAACCGAAAACAAAATTTTCATCTAAAAAAAAAAATAATAATAATAATAATAATAAAAAATAAACCCTGGTTGCTACTTTCACCATTACACACACACACACACATACACACATAATTGTGGGTTAAGTTGTTAGGTTCACAATGGAAGATACCATTCAAAACCCTATATATATATATATATATATATATATATATATATATATATACGCACAAAAAAAAATTAAAAGATAACACAAAATTACCAACAGATGTAATTACTGAATTGTATAAAATTACAGATAAAACATTGTGACAATCTCCGCTGATCTGAATTTACACTGTAAAAAATGATTCCCATGATTTGTTAACATTTTATTTCTTTTGTTAAATCAACTTCAACTTAATGTTGTTCAAATAACACAGTATTTTGAGTTTCTGTTGATTAAACCAATCACCTTCAACTCATTTTTTTTATTTATTTCAATGAACTCAAAATTTTAAGGCAACTTACTTTTTTTAAATTGAAATGAATTATTTTTTACACATGCCCCAATCTGACATTTACGAAACCTTTTTTGCGTTCTTTCGTGTTGTTATTAAATAAATAATATTGATACTAAAATTCACAAACATTATTTACGACCAGCATTCAAAACATTTTTCGATCAAACTTTGTACTCAAAATCTTATAGTTAATGAAATATAGATGTTAAAGCAACTTTCATGAGTGACGACAAGCTCCTACTTATTTGATATTCATTAAAATTTCGATTGCTATCGTTGTCATGTGGAAAAATTTGATTTAGACGTTTAATCGTGTTTTAGAACCCTTTTAATGTCCCTTTCTTTAAATATGAGGAACAAAAATATAGTTTTGTTCTCTGAATAATCAAAAAGGGAACAGAATCAAATCGACAAGCACTCAAAATAATCGAGTCACAGAAAAATGAAACAATTATCTGCTTTGGACCCAAATTTGTGATTGAGTGGAAAGTTTGTAGGCAAGTGCCAAACTAGCAGATGCCCAGCAGTGTAGAAGATTCACTGCCAAGGTGTCGCTACAACGAGGTAAAATCTCTTTCCATATGCTGTGCTGTCAGCCGCACACACACACACACACACACACTGCACTCTGGCCTTATGACACTTCCACACACGTCTTTTATTAGCCTGAAATTCCCTCTTTCCGTACCTGGGTGTGGTACAAGCATTCCTATCGAATTCCTAGTGTAGGACTCTAATAAGGCATTTAACTGCTCTCTGGTTTACTGCAGTGTTGGGGGACATTTGGGGTTATTGGATAAATGTTATTTGTGGGCTGGGAACGAACGGCACATTGTGACGGTTGCTGGTAACTGCTTTCTTCCGAATTTAGCCGGAGTAGATTTCAGCACATATAATTTGTTAATCTCTCCTGGGCGAGAGGGGCATTCCAGAGATTTTTAACCTCATGTCAACTTGCCGAAGACAGAGGAGGACAATAGGGGACGATCATGTGTGGTCCAGCAGGGCTCTGACTCAGACGCTGACGTGATAAAGTTCCCAACGCCGATAATCTCAAGGACCATTTTCGTTAGCTGTGATTCCACCCTTATAGCGTCGCACAGACACCTCCTTCGGAAAAGAAGAGAATGTTTTCTTTAAAACATGCATATTTTTATTCATGAGGAAAATGTTGAGCACATATAAAGCTGAAATGATCCATGTCCCAGTCATGCAGTATACACAGAAACACACAAAACTGTGGCCTGTTCGATCAGCACACTCGCAGAACGAAGACCCTGAGCGTAAAATTCCACGATGATGGTTGGCGCAAAAGCTCCATTTGACCACTGCTGACTCAAGTCTGGTTCTGGTCATCTTTGAGTCCAGAGGGGATTTACTCAGTAACCATGGTTGGGAGAGATGTCCTGGTTCCCTTTAATAGCATTAAGGGTTCAAACCGTTCGGGCTGTAATCTAGAGAGAGAAGAGACTCCAGCGCATGCCTTTGATCTCATTGCTTTTGGCTGTTTAAAGTTGACAGTTTAGCTGAATGCCATTCCCTGCTTTCGTTTGTGCTACATGAGTTTCACAGTGTTGTAAGAATTGCCCTACACCTGTACTTAAAGAATGTACATTGACATGCTTGAGAGACGCATTGATTTTTGAGTTCTGTGAAATCCACAAACAGAGCGAGATCTGTCTCATGAAGCTCGCATGCAGATGGCACGGTCTGAAAGGAAATAAATACCGCTGTTTTCAGAAGAATCCATTTGTGCCTTAATGGGAAAGAGAGGTTGGATAAGGAAGCGTAGACAAACAGCCGTTTTTATGACACTTAGACGGCAGCAGAGTCACTGAAATCTGTCAGATTCGGAATATAAAATATAGCACATGAAACTCCACCATGAAAATGTGTGCATGCCTCTTGTTGTTGTTTTGAAATGGTGTAAAAGTCTAAAAAAAAATGTTTTCCCTGCAAGAACCTCAACCTTTGAAATATGCAGAATTCACACACTGTAATTACTGTTCTGCTAAGCTAAGGTTTCTTATTTATATGACAGAGGAAGAGCAGAAAAATGAGAGCTTGCTTAAGGGCATTGTGTACTTTCCATAATTTATAGCTATGCGTGCATACATGCATGCATATATATATATATATATATATATATATATATATATATATATATATATATGTGTGTGTGTGTGAGTGTGTGAAGACAAATTTCTAAATAAATCATATATGTATTTTTTTTCCTTTTTAGAAACTTGTCTTAAACAGAAGAGAAGTTGCATTGGTCTCTCGCTGTAGCAGTTGCAGGGAAAGTGATAATGGGACTTTAACAAGCCCCATAAATCAGTTAAGTGTGAACACGCTTTATTGCCCATAGATTACACGTGCCATTGTTTGACGAGGGTCAAACTTCAACCCCTTTACAATTTATTTCCCCGTTTACCCGAAAAAGGAAATTTGATATCCCCCCCTCCCCCATTAAAAAAAAAACCTTTGAAAATAATAGTGCTAAAATAACCAAACATATTTGTTTTAGCGGTAAATATTCTATAATTAAATAACGTGTAACCCCACAGCTCATAATTTTAAATCTTAATGTTGAAATAAAGCGCGAGTAATTGAGACTTTTTCTTTTTTTTTTTCCCCTCTACACCATTTCTGAAGATTGAATGTCCTTTCTTAACGTCTCTGTCTTCGTCGTTTAGAGATATTTTCTGTCATATCTGCATGATCTTCAGCTCTGCGCGTTTCCAGCGGGTTATCACCAGTGCCATTCCTCCTTCTGTCTGATGTGTTCCTCTGATTGGCATCAGTGCCCTCAGATATTTTCAACAGATCCTCCACTCGCGGCCATCTGGGGCAGATCACAATCACTGGCTTCATCTGAGCCGTTAAACTAATAAATCCACTATATCCTTTCAACGAGCACAACTTTAGAAGCGCTCGAGTCCCGGACCCTGGACACGAGGAGTGACTGAAGAGGAAACCGCGCTAAATGCGTTAAAAGCGTGCAATAAAATAATAAAACGTACATTTCATTTACAAATTTAATTCCGTTTATTATAACAACAGATTACTGCAATCAAAAGATTACAACGTAAACATTCATTTTGCTTTTGTAGAGAAGTGTACATTTTCTCCTGTTGACTGCATTAAGCAAAAGTTCATCATTATTAGTATTTTAGGTAAAGATGTGGTGGGATTATATCGTCATCGCACACACATTAACTCATAAACTGTTAGACCACACGCGATCCCTTTATCTGTCTTGACTATTATTAGTGGTGTTAATAGTTTTGGGTGTTTTTAGTTAAACGGCGCTTCCGTGCATGTTAATGAAGTGCTCGCGATTATTCACGACATCACCTCGTTCAGTATTTAACAATGAAACATAAATACAAAGTCCCCAACGCCCCCCACCCCCCCCCCCCGTGTGTATGCTTGTAAGTGCCTCTGGGTTATGAGTGTGAGCGAGTGAATGTGCGCGTGCGTGCGTGCGTATGTGCGCGAGGAAGAGAGAGAGAGCGAAGAAATGGCAAATGTTTTAGACTAATTGACACACATTTACCGCACAAATTGCCAATATCGCAAACAATTGTTTTACCAAAGGAAAGCTGTCGTCGCGCTTAAATATAGAAAGCCCATGCGTTAGAAATAATATTTTTTGACGGTACCAAAAAATCATGAGATTTAATTATTTCAACTAACTCCAACAAAACAATAAAGCCAGTGCTTCATTTGAATAATTCAATCCAGAGTAGCCTATGTATAACTATTTTAACTGTAACTAGTTTTTTTTTTTTTTTTTTTTTTTGCCAAATGTGTATAATCATGTACACAATATTAGCAATCACTAAAGCACCTTGAAAAGAATACAGTTGTTTGATCGTCAATACCTTATGAAGATCAGTGTCATCGCGAGTGTTGCTTTAATTCTCCAGTGTTTATAAGAATTATGAGCCATTCAAATAAGTTCCGCGTGCCTATCAGTTCATTTCCCCAGTGCTGGGCAGCTGTAAAATCGTGTAGACAGGTTGTCACACTACAGTGAATGGATTCTAATGCTAAACATTTAACATACAATCCTCCAAACAGTGCAAAAGTGGCCCTGGCCAATGCACTAACCACATGCGCCAACGAGGAGGAGCCTGGGACGCCAATCAAAGCATCAACTTCAAATTGTATCTGAGAGATCAGCCCAGGACCTAGGGGCAGAGACATCAGTTGGAGCTCAATTGTTGATCTGATCACATCCGACGGACTTGCCGCAAAAGAGAAGCTGAGATTTAAAGACGATCATTTCCTATTCTCACTCTGTGCTGCTTGAGAGAGAGAGAAACTCTTTCACTTCTTGCTTTGGTGGGCTATTTGCTTTTTTGCCTGGTTTTGGCTTCCGACGTGGCGAAGGAGATGTCTTTCCCCCAGCTGGGTTACCCGCAGTATTTAAGTGCCTCCCAGGCGGTGTACGGAGGCGATCGCCCGGGAGTGCTAACTCCGTCGTCCCGCGGAGGGAGCGCTGAGATCGGGGGAAGCGCGTCGGCGGCGGCCGCTGCGGTGTCGTCGGTGTTGGGCATGTACCCGTACGCACACAACTACAGCGCCTTTCTGCCTTACACCAGCGCCGATCTGGCTCTTTTCTCCCAAATGGTAAGAAAAGCAGAAAGCTGTTTTTCGTCTGAATTTGATCGTTTTTATTCCGCGAGCGCTGAGTGCCAACCAGTTTTGGGATGTTAACGCAGCCGAAGCTTGTAGTGTGTATGGGAAGTTTCTCTACAGCTTTTAAAATGTACTCTTGGCTATGTTAAAATGACATTATGGATTTGGTACGCATAAAATTTAAAATACGCACAATTCTTTCCGACCGCCATTTTACGCGAAAAGTTTGTCGGCTCGGTGTTTGAGTTGGAGAATTGTTGTGCGGGTTTTTAATAATTGCACGAGTCGCGTAATTACCAAATACCTACTTTTGTAAAACTTTTATGTGAATGTTATTAAGCTGAATTTGCGTTTAATGAATGGTTTAAATTGTTTCGATCGAGAACTTGGCGGTTCGCGTTGAAAACGACGTAAATCGAATTATTGTTTTTGTCTTCCTGGCTACGTCATGTCTATATGACTTAAATATGAATGATTATAAAAGTGACAAAAAGATCTATATTGACTTATGAAATGTGATACTTAACATGAGCGGAATCTCGTTGTAATTTCCGCAAAACAGAGAAAGCCTATTGAAAGTGAAATAAAATAGAGTTATTAATCAGTTGTGCCTTTCGCTAACCTGTCAGTTTTTTTTTTACAAATTGTATCTACATTGCCTGCATGAATATCTTTTTCTTGAAAAATGTATTCAAATGATCTAAAAATCATTTAAATAGGCCTATTATGAAATACTTTCCCCCACTGTTATAGCCTACTTTTTCGATTAATAGGAAACACTACAATATTTAACTCGTTTGTTGTATAACGCTGTATGAAGAATATTAATAATATTGGTAGGTTAAGGCCTGTACCCCTCTTAAATTAAATATACGCCGAATTGTATAAACACCGGACGCGAAATAATGGCTTCATATTGGCCAACAGTAGCCAATTTTCGGGAATGCCATTAATAAATATTTAGCCTATATATAAATGTTTATGTGTTATTACTATATTGCTTTTTTATATACCAATGCTGGTCAAAGGTCAAAACAAATATTAGTTTATGAAAGATCGGGGAGGGGAAGAAAATATTGCAAGCACAAAGAAAAACAAAACTGGTCGAGATTAGATTATGAAGAAATTTGCTACGAAAAGTGAAATTTCCAAATGGAATTTTGACAGTGTATTATTTTGTGTACATTCTTGTGTGTATTAAATGCAACGTTTTTGATTGATTTTTTTCCTCCTCTTGTAAACCTCCTCGTAGG
Organism: Opsariichthys bidens; assembly: GCA_037194245.1. Classification (NCBI taxonomy): domain Eukaryota; kingdom Metazoa; phylum Chordata; class Actinopteri; order Cypriniformes; family Xenocyprididae; genus Opsariichthys; species Opsariichthys bidens. The sequence continues at coordinate 4,356,465 of CM074304.1, read as the reverse complement.
GCTCTCAGTATGATTTAAAAGACAGCCCTGGGGTTCACCCTGCCAGCTTTGCTGCCCACACGAGCCCTGCCTTCTATCCCTACGGCCAGTTCCAGTATGGAGACCCTGCCAGGCCTAAAAACGCCACACGGGAGAGTACCAGCACTCTGAAGGCCTGGCTCAACGAGCACAGGAAAAACCCCTATCCCACCAAAGGCGAGAAGATCATGCTGGCCATCATCACCAAGATGACCCTCACGCAAGTGTCCACCTGGTTCGCCAACGCCAGGCGGAGACTCAAGAAGGAGAACAAGGTGACATGGGGCGCCAGAAGTAAAGAGGACGAAGATGGCAATATATTTGGGAGCGACAACGAAGGAGACGCGGAAAAGAACGAAGATGAAGAGGAAATAGATTTGGAGAGCATAGATATCGACAAGATCGACGACAACGACGGAGATCAAAGCAACGAGGAGGATGAGGAAAAGCGCGGGGAGCTCGAGAGCCTGCAGGAGAAGCGGCGCGCGCTTGCGCTGGAGGCTCACGAGGCCTACGAGAAATCCAAATCAAACGTCATTTCTGCCGGGAAAGAGCCGTCTGACGCAAACAACAACAACACCAGGGTTCTGTCGCCGGGTCGACAGGGAGGTTTTCAAGTTCCGGTTAGCAATAAGCCCAAAATATGGTCGTTAGCAGAAACCGCAACCAGTCCAGATAGCTCGCAAAAACCTACGTCACCCTCTGTTCCCGCCACTCCCGCGGGCACACACCCGGCCTTCCTTCCCAGCCACGGACTGTACACGTGCCAGATTGGGAAGTTCCACAACTGGACAAATGGCGCGTTTCTGGGCCAAAACTCCCTGCTGAACGTCCGATCTTTCTTGGGCGTCAATCAGCATCACCATAATCATCCTGTCCACTCGCAGCAGCAGCAGCAGCAGCAGCAGCAGCCCTCGTCGGTGCTGGTGACATCTATGGCAGCCGTGAACAGTGAGAAGGCGCCAGAGGACCTGAGTCCAAAACACATAGGTACGCGCACAAGGCCTGTACACGCGCCGTGAGCGCGGAACAAATGTGGCCCACATGGAAATGCCGTTTTAAATGTTGCTGTTGTTGTTGTTACCCTATAATGCATAATAAAATAATAGCTATTAAATTAAAAATAATAAATGCTGCGCTTTTAATTCCAATCAATCAATCTCATTTCAACATTTGGTTTTGTTTTTAAATCTTAGATCGGGAAAATGCCCTCAGAAATGAATCACCAACGCAACCTTTAAAGTCATCGTTTCGACCTCTTCATGACAGGTGAATTTGTATTATATTGTTTTTCTCTTCTTCTTATTATTATTATTGATATTATTATTATTATTATTATTATTATTATTATTATTATAGTAGTAGTAGTAGGCTATTATTATACCAAATGAAGCCCATGCAGCAGAACGTTTTTAGAACTGCTTATCGGAGAAAAACTCTTGGGATAAAGATTTCCAAACAGACAGACAGAGAAAAATCTGCGCTTAGCGTTTATAATAAATAGTTGTGCTTTTCCTGGTGACAAAAGGCCACGAATCCCCCTCCCCATACACACTCTCTGCCTCTCAGGAGAATAACTACTTATCAAGTCACCGAGGCTGTGTGCCTTTCCTAAAGACCCTTGGGAAAAGTGAACCTCGGGGGAGCAGTCTTGCTGAAACTTTCCCCTTTTAAGTCCCACATTTATTTTTTTTGGTGACTTGACTTTAAGTTTATTAGTCGCGCTGCTGGTAAACAACAATATTATATTACAAGTCTCTAATTTGGACCGAAACAGAATGTGTAATTTAAAGCACGGTGACGCTTTGAAAAAAAAAAAAAACAATTAATAACACACACACACACACACACACATACACACTACTGATCTGTTATCCTATAATTAATTGCTATATTATTACGTTCAGGAAATTAGCTGTATATTCGAAACAGTGAGCTGAATTCTTTATTCTGCTGTTGTGAAGACAGGAACTCGTATAACAATTGTCTCTCTCTCTCTCTCTCTGTCTTCACAGCCCAAGAAACCAGCAGGAATCAACACAGAGGGTCCTAACAGCTCTCTCTTCCGCTTGATCAAGACATTTGCCCCGCAAAAAAGGACTGATGGCACTCATAATGGGACAATGAAAACGAAATCAATTCAGCATAGCATTCAGTTACTCTAAAACAAACGGCCGAGTTTGATTAGCGCCCGGTGGAGTTGTATATAATGACACCTGTGATCCCTTCCTTACCGTGGGACATTGGTAGGCTTATTTTGTCTTCATGTGTTGGTGTTTTCCTTTAAGGTGACCCACATTTGTAAATAGTGAGTTGACGGAGTTTGTCCAGATCATATATTTTGTCTAATAAACTAAATGAAATTATAGGCAAATTCAAAGAGGTTTTTTGTGGTTTGGTTTCTGAAGGGGTAAATGTTTTAGTGGCGTTACTGCACGTTTGTCTTTTTTATATTATTATTATTATGATGATGATATTATCAAAATATAAGTTCATTTTTAATCATTTAAAAAAAATTATAACGAATGCTCATAAAAGTGGGGGGAAAGCTGTCGATTATTTAAATGCATGAGACCCAAAATGGATCTGGAAATATTTCGCGGGAGTGTTCAGATTCAATTGTTAAATGGAGCTGGCTGCAAATGCATTGAGGTGCTAATAAGAGACCAGATGGCTGCTGGCGGCGGAAAATGGACCGAAGCAGCTGGGAATATCATTAAGTAATAATGTGGGAACGCCCTGTGCAAACAAAATCAAATGGTTAAAATCTAATCTGTCAGAGGAGAGGAAAAAAAAAAAAAAAAAACTCGATACGATAATAAATTATTAATTCGTTGAGGAGAGTGACGTTCAGTTCAGAGGGAGTGTTGAAGCGAGGCCTCTTGCGTCATCAGCACGAGACGCTACCTATTGTTTACAATTTATAATTAAAATTAGTTTCACAATTTTACCATTTTAAACAATAGCCAAATAGTACAATTATGTGGTTAATTCTGGAAGCGAAATTCATCACTTTTCTAAATCAATCATTCAAATAAGTAACCACTTAGAATTTAGAAAAGAAAAAAAAAACGTTCAAATTGTGACAACAAAACTATAGGCAAATATATAGACTATTTTATTTTTTTCATGGCATTGTTTGTTTATATATCTTTACGTTAAACTTGCCCTCTGGTTTTCTTGTTCCATTTAAAACTCCATTGATGCTTGAAGCCAGAATTTGCCCAAATGCAAATAAAATAAAGCTTGCAGCGACCTCTATAGATTGTTAGAGTCATTACAGCCGGTTTACATGGAAAAGACAGGCGAAATTCATAAAAGCATTGAACCTTTTTTTCCATGAAACTACAGACATTTCAGATGAGAGAGGAAAAAAAAATCGAATCAACAGACTTTTTTTTAAATACTGAATACTGAAATTATATCTATCATTTTATTCCAATTACATTATATCAAATCATGGGCTCGGTTTGCGTATTTATTTATTTTTTATTTTTGGGGGACTAAAACGATCAAAAAGTGTTTTGCTTTTACATTTCAGTAGTCCACTAAAAATGAAGTAAAACGATAAAAGCTCCAACAATAATGGCACAATTTAATTAACACATTTTATCCGATCGAAATACTCAGATATGTTTGTAAGATTGTCTTTGAAAAAGAAATTGGCCTGTATTATTTTAATGAAATTGTATAATTTTGGTGTTATAGTAGTAATATTAAACAACCAATAATAAGAACGAAAAAGTCATAGGTAACTTTGGTCTATTCTCGGCATTATTTAGTAGTGAATAAATAAATCGCAACATATACTTATAATAATATACAATACAGAGTATTATTATTATTGTTTAATAAAATCTATGTGCTGTTTTGAACGAATCCGCGCCTTCCCCGGCTTTAAAGACACAAAAAAGTCATTCAGTTCGGCGCTGCACGCATATAAAATGTTAACCAGAAATATGCTTAAATTAATTATAATTGTATGCTAATAATAATAACAACAACAAAAAAGCTCCCTCTCTAAATGGCTAGAGATCAAATGCAGGGCAGGTGTGCGCATTTCTCCTCGTTATTTCGTCTCCATCTCCTTTCGTGAGCTTGTTGTGGTAGAAATGAAATAACCTCCCGGTGTTTCATTTATATCTTTTGTCCTGTAGTAGCATGGGGTTAGTGCTGGAGGCCATCGGGGTGGGATTCGCTAATGCACACGCAATTACTCATTCTGTACTTGATGTACAGTCAATTGTCTAACGAGAAATAAACGGGGCTGGAACCCATAATTACTCTGACACTTCAGCTACTGTCACACGCCGCCCCGGGCAATAAATGGCAGCCAAAAAAGGACGTAACAGAATAAAGGGAAACGCAAGTGTGGGAGGGAGACAAATATAGAGGAGACAGGGGTTAAAAATCACGATCATCGTTTAAATCATTATCATAATCTTATATGAAAGACATGGAAAATGCTGTGTGGTGTGACAAAACAAAACTGATGAAGGACAAAAAAGCCAGCTGATAGGAATAATAAATAATGCAATGTATTTTTACTTGCACATACACTGTTGCTCCCATGCTTGTGTCTCTGTCACAGTGGAAGAGAGAAAGAGAGAGAGGAAAGTTTATCACTGTCTTGTCTTTTTGGCAGAAACAGGTCATTCGTTCACCCCCCCCCCCCCCCCACTCCACCCTACGACACAAATGCCCCCCTTCAGCCACCCCTCCGAACCGCCCCACGGTGTTGTCTTTTTGAAGATGCCGCCAGTATCTCTGAAGAACTAATCCATTTATCTAGTTTCATGAGTGCACTGGGTGAATACCTTCAACAATGGTCGGGCCCTGCTGGGAACTGCAAGTCGGGGAGTCCAGTAGTCACACACATCCACACTTGCCATACACCATGTTATGGTTTGACTACTTTGCTGTTCCTTGTTTCCAAAACAACAATAGAGGTTGAATTGGACGAATACTTTGGTCATCGTCTTTTCATCCCAGGAGCGATGGGTTGCTGTAGAACATGCCACCGGATGAGGCAGGGCCCCTGGTTCCACAGAGAGAGAGAGAGAGAGAGAGAGGCTGTCACGCCACTCGCACAAATAGCAACAAGGGAATGCTTATATATATATATATATATATATATATATATATATATATATATATATATATATATATATATATATATATATATATACACAATATATGAAGACTTAAGATGAAAAGACTTAAGATTATCCTATATTTTTTGTTTAGTTATTTCACTTTAATGGCAGTGGAATACTAAAATACTAGCAGTATATATATATATATATATATATATATATATATATATATATATATATATATATATATATATATATGTACACACACACGATTATTGTGTAATCATATATGTAACCTCATTATCATTATTATTATTATTATTATTATTATTATTATATTTTTGTATTTATTCATTGCGCTTGAAATATTATGAATATAGGCAAGAAAAAAATTATAATAGTCAGATTACTTGGCATTTCATGAAAAATTGCAGGAAAATCAAACAGTTCTAGAAGTAGTTCAAGATAAATCATGTACTGTAAAAAAGAACTGTTGGTTTTTTAACTTAAAAAAGTAAGTTACTTGGTTTCCTTAATATTTTGAGTTCATTGGACTTAAAAATTTGAGTTAATACAATGATATCCAAAATATTACGCTATCTTAACCACATTAATTATGGAAGTTGATTTGGAAAAAAAAAAAAAAATGTCATGATAACTAATCATGAAATATATATTTTTTTACAGTGTATATATAATTGATGATGCATGAATTATTAAATCACAAAAGAAAGCGAGTATTTTAAACCAAAGATGTAATCATCCTCAATCTTTTTTTTTTTATCCATTTATTCATTTCTTTTCCCATTCACCACTATAACAGAGATAGACAATCTACTACTTTCATCAGATATTTTGAATTTATGTTGTCATAAACAAAATCAAAAGGGCAGTCATATAGAATTATGAGGGTCAAAGGTCTTCACTCATGTAACCTTACACTCTGAATGGTTACAAATTGTTTACTGAAGTTATTTTTAGACATCCAAGAAATATTTAAAGTGGATTACTTTAGATGGATTTCAATGTTTGGGTATTTAAACTGTATAACACAAATCAAACATTCAAACCAAAGATGTTATGCAGGCACTTGTATTCTGGAGTGCCTGCTATATGTCTCCTTAGAATGCACTTTTCCCGTTGACCAGTCCTCCAAAGCCTAACACAGACTGAAAACGGACTGCCTGACCCTTCCCCGAGGCTGCTATTGTCTTGTGCTTCGCCTAATAAACAGCAGACAGCCGTTACAGAGCTTTATCCCTTCGCATGAATATTTCCACAGAGACGGATAATAAAGTCAGACTTTCCTGCGCTCCTTTCTGATGTGATGCCATTGTGGGTTTGGGTTAATTCCAGAGGTCTGTACAAAGAGAAATGGATGTATCTGAAGTGTCACCCAGCAGCTGGGGCCTGGCTCAGTTATTCCCCCTCCGCACATGTGCACGGCAGAGGCTGATATCAGATCAGTTCCTCTAATCTGCATCGTGGCCGATGTCGATTTTTTCTCGATCTTGCCGTGGCAAATCAGGATATAAACCCCCCAGTTAACAGACTTGTGAGTTATCGGACGAGTGATGACTGCTGGCGGTTTGAAGCAGCGTGAGCAGCCATAGATGATGAATTAGTTTGATGTAGCAGATCAAACACTGATATGGTTGAGTATATATTACAGAATATGGACACAGTTGAGTCGAACCAGTTCCTTATTTGTGTTTGGCTCGGTGACCTGGAGGTGTTTGATGTTGCCAAACCCTGACACAAGGCAAAAGACTCGTTAGCATTCAGGGTGTGATCGTACAGTACGGCACATCCTCAGTAACATCACAACACCAAAACAAACTCCTCAAAATCAAAGACAGTTCCAATGAAGCTGAGGTAAGAATTCATAGTATTTTCACTCAACGCCCACTCATAACTAGATGTCAGCATGTGGCTAAACAATCACGTCGCCTTCAGTATACAGAGCCCAAAAGTTGGGTTATGGAAGTAAAAATCCCATCCATTTACTCCAGAGGGGAACTGATTTTTAACAATAGATTACGAAAGACAGACCTTCTTTGAGCTATGAGGTTTTATGAGGACTTTTTAACCATCGTCGGTCACACTTCATTTCAATGTAGTTGCAAAGTTATTCTACTCTGTCAGTAGAATGTCTGTTGGGGAGCTTCAAAATAAAGTGTTAGCAGATATTAAGCAGACTACCAATACTCTAATGAGAATTGACATGTAGTTGCAAATTTACTTATAGTTAGGGTGCGTTCACACTTGTCATGTTTGGTTAGATTAAAACGAACCCTGGGTGCGACTGCTCAGTTGGTGCGGTTCGTTTGGACATATGTGAACGCTGCCATCCGAACCCTGGTGCGGACCGAGACTGCTAAAAAGATGGGTCTAGGTCCGCTTCCAAACGAACTCTGGTGCGGTTCGATTGATGTATGAACCAAAGACATGTAAACGAACCAAAAACAGGACGTGATGCCTCAAGATGAGACGCTACAAGTCTGATTTGACGAGTCGAGGGCAAACGTGGAGCAACGAGGAGGTAAAGCGCCTCATCAATATTTGTTTCTGCATTCAACGGAGGAAATCCTGCTGCTGTTTTGAATGTTTTGAACATTTTATATGCTCTTTATGAGTTCTTAGCTGGTAAAAATAAAGCATATGAACACGCATACAATGATCGCGTTTAATCCAGAACACAGCATTGTTTTGAATGTTCGGTAAGCGAGATCCGTCACGAAATATACAACCAATCAGGTCGTGACCGTATCCCTATGCCTTTGGTTCGGTAACTTAAAGTTCGCTGTTAAAAATGCCAGTGTGAACACTGAGCGGACCAGGACTATATGTTTTGTTTAGTTTTTTGGACCAAACGAACCAAACCAACTGAACCACAAGTGTGAACGCACCCTTAGTTGAATGTCTAAAGTGGACCATCGACATAAAATGTTACTTAATCATGTTTAAGTCAAGTCAAGCCACCTTTACTTATATACAGCTTTACATTAATAATTGGCCGATAATTTTTGGCTGCACAGCAGCTCCCAAAGAAAATGGTGTCATTGTCCAGCTTATTCTATACATTATTGATTCATTCCATTGCAAAGATCAATAGTTATTAGTCTAGTTAATTTATGTATATCAGCACTGGAGAAAATAGTGATGCAATCGTCTGGCTCAGCTCAGTTCGCATACAACGGCGCCAATGCATACAAAAACACTGCTGAAAATCAAGCAAGTGTCCCCAACTTAAGCAAGCCAAAGAGGACTATAATGTATTAAGAGCTCACTCAGGTACTGGGGAGCCCTTTAGTGCTTTGTAAGTAATTAAGTGATCAACTTCATCCAGCAGTGTTTTCATTCCAGACATGAATGATTGTTAAATAATGTGTGAGGTTGTGTAGAAGCGTGCTGTTACTAAGTGATCGGACAATGGAGTGGAGGCCAGGTAGTGCAGGTAAACTTCACTCCCCTGATCTCGAAAGGCGCACTAGTGATGGGCCTTAGAGACTGTGGACTTTAGCATCCTTGTTAGCGCATCCGCTTTCCATGCCAGAGATGCCAGTGCGAGTCCCACTCAGAATGGGGCGAGTAGGACCGGAGTGGTTTCATTGGTGCTGTGACCTAGATGGAAGTGAGGTTTAGGGGGGTGAGTGTGACAGAGGCCAGCTAGTGAGAGCTGTGCAGGTAAAACTCTCTCCCATGATCCCTTGGGTAATGGCTAAGGGGTCTTTAGCATCCTTGTTAGCGCACCTACCTCCCATACCAGAGATGCAGGGGTGGGTTTCCTGTACTATGACGTAACTCGCCGGTTCACCACCATTGTACGACACAATGCTGAACAAATCAACTAGCCAGTCACGACTGTTTCCCAAAACCATACTGTCGCAAACCTGACGTTCAGCCACATTGGTGAATGATGTCACACAGATGGTGGAGTTATAATCCGTTAATCCGTTTATAGCAAAAAAAAAAAATCGATTAATTTGATCTCAAATTATGGATTTTGCATCTGAGGACTAATTCTCTTTTTTTCTCATTTATTTATTTACTATTTATTCAATCATTCTTACGTACTAGAGATCGTACGCACATGCACACTCTTCAAAACTGGTGCTTAAAATGTCTTGACAAGCTAAAATAAGTAAATGGCATTTGTATATATTTGAAATAAAACATATAGATTGTATTTAATGTCAGCTTGTGTATTTTGCTCAAGATAACGATTTATTAAGTCCACATGTTATAAAACGAAGCATAAAAGTTTACGATATGGTTTGCGAATGTTCATTTGAAATTGTTGAACTACGTTACTAACGACTGAACTTGCGATGTTAGATGGCGAACGATGGTTTTGGGAAAAGCACCCCAGAGGACCGGAGGGGTTGCATTGGTGCCGTGACCCGGATGGGAGTGAGGTTTAAGCGTGTGTGAGTGTAACAGAGGTCAGATAGTGTGAGCTGTGCATGTAAACCTCACTCCCCTGATTTCAAGAGGCACGCTAGAGACTGCGGTCTTTAGTGTCCTTGTTAGTGCACCTGCCTCCCATACTAGAGATACCAGTTAGAGTCCCACCCGGAACGGGGGAAGTAGGACTGGAGGGGTTACAATAGCATTACTCTGGCATCTAACTATTACATGCTAACATCACAAGTTTGTTTGCATTGGGAAGCACCACTGGTTGAATTGTTTCACCTCGGACAGCAAAAAATACAACTGAAATAGCTCCGCGATGATTAATGCTAATCACCGTTGATGCACTCAAAGCCAAAATGCAAGGTTCACTTTTCAGTTTATCCCCACGATTGATGCTTCCAGATCAGATGCACGCAAAATCCTTCATATTTCTGGAGAGCACTCACATCAAAGTTTCAAAAATATATAGTCTCATCCTGAGGAAATGCCATCCTGGTTTCACTGTGATCTGGTGGCCACATCTGCCACCAATATTGTCCAGCATGTGATCAACTCTCCTTGCCTTTTTTATCCGTCTCTTTTTCGACTTGCTATCTGTTCTGCACCAATAATAGCTGAGCAGTCACTTAGTGTGAGTCATATTGTGCAGCAGATAGAAGAAGATTTACGCGTACACTGACACGAATGCCACTAATGTCAGAGATTTGCTGAGAATGAGGAAATGATCAGATGTATATCTCAATACCCTGGCAACAATAAACTGCGAGGTTTGGGAAAGAAAGCGATGGATGGGTGGGGGTGATGGTTTAATAAACAGTAAGACATTACTTTGAACAGCAAGCCGGGGTATGATTCTAAAACAGCCAGCAGAAGATAAAGGACACGACACAATAAGTCAACCTATTGTTACTTCTTTTTACATTCCGTGTAAAGCAGATGCCGGGACAGTGTTGAGCTGAGGGAATAATAAAAGAACATCTTGACACCGATCACCTCCAATAACGCTATTATGTGAAAAACAAGCCATGCATCATCACGACTGTAAAACGCTGAGATGGATTTTCACGGATCTGCATTCATCACTCTTATCAAGCGAGAATGTGTGTATCCATATTCTCTTTCCCAACCTGTAAGTGGGCATAATGTAGATTGATTTGAGTTTCTATTTTCGTTGTCAGGATATATTTTGAGTTCTTTTTGTTACTGCATGCTTTGTAATCTATTCATACATCCAGAACTTATAGCATCATTGATTGATTGATTGACAGACTGATTGATTGATTGATTTATTGATTGATTGATTGATTGTGAGGGCCACCTGTAGCAGTCAAGTAGATCTATTAGTCTAATAGTATAGCTATGCAAATGCAAGGGAACATATCATGTTCAAATTGTTTTACATAGCAATTTGAGTTTTAAAAGATATGAGACCCCGGAAAAAATGTAAGTATTTTCAATGTAAAGAAAATGACCTGTGAAAGGCCCTTTTTCACCCACACTAATGGAAATGAAGCATGTAATCATGAAATAATTTTTGGAAGCTGCTTTCAAAATTGATTTGGAATTGGACCTCAGAGAGGTCATGTTCCCCCTTTTGTCTAGCACCAATGTACGTTTGACCACGTTGAAAACTGAAAGAATGAAAGATTGTCCGTCTATGCCCAGATCACGAGACTCTCCTTTCCAGAGATTTCCATCAAGAGTCAGTGGGCCGCCACACTGAAATCTGTGTAGAGCGCCGCTCCTTTTAACTAAGATTAGTACAGTTCTGATGCAGCAAAGCCTTTAAAATATGTATCAAAGCTGTTGAAATGCCAGCAGTTGGTGTGTGGCAGGCAGGGGAGCGAAGGATTGGATGAAGAAGTCAACCCAACTTCCAAGTCTTCCCAGCAGGCCATTCCAGCCTGTTGTGTTCAGGCCTGACATCAATATCAGCCACTTCTCACTCTTAAAAAAAGCAGGGTTGGGGACGGGGGGTCCGGAGCCACTATCTGCCATCCTTTTCCGCATTGTAAGGTCTGGCACATTGATTGCCTACCCTCCATCTCTCCTCAGGAAGCACTGCTGAGAAATCTTTAGGAGCTCCTTCGCCCATCAGCAATGCTTAAAAACCTGCCAGTTTAACAGCTGTGCGGCTCGGCCTGCGATGAAAAAACCGCAAGTGAAAGAGTGCGGCTCACGCCGTAGCGGAAGCGTTTTTTTTACCGCTGCTGCTGACGGTGTTAATTGGCTGGCTCTGAAGTGCGCTATACCTGCCCTCGTCTAATCCCAGCACGGCTGGGGAAAGCAAACGTTTATCCAGCACCCTCCCCGTTTCTGCAATTCACTCCGACTGCTGCCCTCTCTGACCTTGTGAAGAAAATACAGGCCTGTTCCGATTGAGTATCAGCCGGTCTTCTGTTGTGTTACAGAACAGAAGCACCCAACCCCCCAATCCCTTCACCCCCGTCCTCCTCCTCCTCCTCTCTTTCTCCTCTGCTAATGTAGTTTCTGCCCTAGTGTGACAGAGTATATGGGAGGATGTGATTTCCTCTGTGCTCTGTTTTGACTTAGCATCAAGGTGGATTGGGGGTAAAGCCATCAGTGTTTACCAGTCCCTCTGAGGAATCAAGCGCTGTACTTGGTCACACAGAGGTGCTCAAAATCGGTGGAGAATTTTGGTCAAATTTCTGGTTAGTTCATGGCGTGTGAAAATGAAGGCATGACACAAAACCTCATCTGCCTAATGTTTGGCAAAATAATGTGCACTTTATTTGGACAAATGGCCTTTGACTTAACAATAAGACGGACAATACTAGATATAGGAAGTGCTTCTGTTTTAAAAGCAGATCAGCCTATAATTACTATGTGCAATGATTCAGTTAGTTGCGTATTATTATTTGCATTTATCTTTTTTTCCTTCCCCGTGTCTACAACCCAGTCAGAAAATAAACTCATTTTGGATTGCAAACCAATAAATGAAAAAAAAATTTGGAAAAGAATTAAAGCTTCAATGTACAGAAGACCCACATTTATGCATGATTATTGGTATATACAATATTTTGTCCATAAGTGATGTCTGAAAAATAAACAAAAAAAAAACTTTTGTAAGCATATTGAGTAGTTTTGCTTGGAGTCAATAGTTTTATTAGAGATAAGGCAATGAAATGCTCAAATTACAAACACATGCAAAAACAAGAGAAAAAACTAAATATTAATTACTGATTATGTTGTAGTCAATTTATGCTTTTTATAGTGAGCTTTTTTTTTGTGGTTTCCCTATGCATTTTCCTTTTTTTTCTGGAAAACAAAATCTGTAGCAGAAGGCTCTGCTTTTTAACAAAGAAAAAAAAATATTCTCCCTTCATGTACTCTTTTTATTTTTTGATCAACACAAGAATGTGGGCTTCATTTTGAACAAAAGACTGAGAAAATCTCATTTTTTGTCAGACTACAGCTGAATTTGATTCAGAACGATAATAAACACATAGATCAATTAGATCAAGTCCATCAACACACCCACAGCTTGCACAGACATTGCCTCTTCACGGCTTATGCAGTTTTGATTTATATTATTTACATATATATGTATATTATTATATTATATTTATATTTTATTTTGATATTAAATGTTTGATGATTGTGTTAGCTTACATGTGCGTCGGCAAACTTCTATCACTTGTTTCTGCTTCTTCTTCTTTACCTGTTTTTGGATCTGGAGATTCTCTATTATTTCAGAAGATGCATAATAGGTCCCCCTACCGTATAACAGTGAAAACATGAATTCCTGGAAAAATGAAAATAGTTAACCAACTTTTATAGCACAAATCTTGATTTTAACTTCTTGATTCAAACCTTGACAAACCTGGTGTTGGAACAAAGTATTGCAGCATATATATGTTTATATATAAACTCTTTGGGACGTATGCATAATTGTGAAAACGCTGACTCACAAAGCTTTAGTTCAGCACAAAATTCGTTAAACTGCAGAAGTACCACAAAAACTCAAAGCGATCGCTGTACAAATGCAGAGCTTCATGCCTCACAATAGTACAATCGATGGCGTCGACCCAGTCGCGCAGGGTGGGACACGACAGTCAGGGAATCAGGCAGCGCGACAGGCCACAAACCTGTCCGTGAACCCTTCCACTCAGCAAATTCTCCTTCTATGACAAATTGATTTATTATGAGTACATCCCATCCAGCAATTACTGCACACACTGCACACATGAAAGCCCCATAAAAGCAAACCATCAGCACATACCAGCGGATGACATGTTCAGCCAGAGATAGCTGATGTGGAATGTAGACAATATCAGGAGGGGGAAAGACAAGGGGACTGGAGTGAGATGAGCCAAGCATAAGGTCTCCAGATGAGACCTGGTTAACCACAATCTGCATGAGAAGAGACACACACCCTGCTGTCCTCTGTGTGCCTTCTTTGTCCACTCCAAAACAACTGTAAACATTAGTTCTGAAAAACCCTCAACAGCCTGTAACGATTACGCCGCTACCAAAGGCGTGGCACGAGCAATTATCAGCGGACAATATTTGGTTTGTAGGAGGATTTTTGGAGCAACGCTGCTAAACTGTAATGTCACCAAATGTTTGAACAGGAGTTCAGCAATGACCGGCCCTGTATTCATTGGGAGGTTCAGCTAAATCATATTCCTACTCATTCAGTTGCATTAATTCTGAAAATACACCAAATTAGTGCTGCACGATTTAGTACGCGATTTGGCAAATGCTGCCATTATTTAATGCGCAGCTTGTCAGGGCTGTACGGCTCTGTGATCAGTAGTTAATGCTTCTCCGTCTGAAAGCCAGAGGGCGCTCTTGCGCAAAAACTCCAAAATGTGCTCTGCTGCAGAAGAAAACATGATTGAATAAACATGACTAATAAACACAGGACTGCCTTATTCTATGTAAGAATCACATCATCTCACAGAAGGATACTCAACTATCGTTATGAAGTGAGTTTGGAGTAAAAACATGTTATTAAATGTTGTCTTTTGTTGGACAAGATGTTAATAATCGCTTTTCATGTCTGGAAAGATGTTTGACACGTGCTGCTTTTTCAAATGTACTTTATAAGCCACTCAAACTCGCAGTGCTTTCAGATGGATTAGCATTTGGAGCCATACTTCACTGACGAGCTGCGCATAAATAAATAATCGCAGCCTTTGTGATCTCATAATTGCACTAAAATCGCATTTAAGTGATAATCGCGTTCAAGTTCAATGTTTTTTTTTTTTTTTGTGTCGTGCGATAAATTGTGCAACCCTACTCCAAATCTTCATGGAGAGTGTACTGTATTATACTACTGTAAATGACAAAAAGTGGCTCTGCCATTTAATTAAGTTTGAAGAAAAGGTCATAAAGAAGTTTAGCTAGAAATGAAACATTAATTATATAATTAGAATAATCAAAATAATAGCATGTAGTTACAGTCTGCAAAATTAGTCAAATAATCAAAATCAATGCTTTAAAATACATAAGTGATAAGTAAATAAGTGACCTTATTATGCTTTTACAAATATTACCTTTCATGCAGGGTATAATATGTATAGCTGTTTGCGAATGTATAATGTCTGTAAAATTTTAATGATCGAAGTGCACGACTAATAAAGTTATTGTCTCGATTCTGAACTTGGCTTCTGAAACGAGTTGTCAGCAATTCCTGTCTCACGCCCTGTTATATAATTAATACCTACATAACAATTAGAAAAATGCCCTCCATTCATCGGAACAACATCTACTTTGACTGGCCCTCAAACCCTGTTTTTGTAGCTGAGGCGATATCACCATGTATCAAGTGCTGCAGTTCAGATATGATAATTGGCATTTAGTTTCTGACACGTGCTGTAAGCGATAGACCAATCACAACAGACTGGGCCGTCTGACCGATGAGAGCAGAGGAAATAAGTAAAGCACAACACATCCTGTTTCCATTTCTAGAGGGACAATGAAAAGAACTGTGATTGTGACAAGTCATTTCATGACTTTTTTTCTCGGAAAAGGCTTTCTAAGACCTACTTTCTTCGAAATATCGGCATAACACCGCCATAAAGTTTACATTCTGCAGGCCTCGCTTTCAAAACGTCCTCGGTGAAGCGCAGCATATGTTGCCGCAACAACGTCCCGCATCCATCTGTCAAAGAATATTTGAATTAGTTTGAAGTCTAATTTGTTTTAGCTGCATATCAGTTCCACAATTGATTAGCTCTTTCTCCCAAACAAGGCCGGACAGGCTTGGTTTCATGCGCACATGCGGGCCAACATCAGTTGAGAGAAGCCATGCCTCTACGTAATGACCCGGCAGCAGACCTCTGGGGAGAGACACGGCAAACTCTGGGTAAATACACAAGTCTTTTCAACAAGGCGTGTGATTTAAACGCTTGCATACTACCTCTACATGTGTCAGAAATGGGAAACCCAAGATTTATTTTTCTTTTGGCCCCCTTGTGGTTTGTAGCCTCTCTCCATTCCTTATGTTATAAATTGGAGAATCACTCCAACGGGTTAGGTAATCCTTTTTACTGCTCAACTACCCTGTGAAGTCTGCCAGCAGTCACACAGATTCAGAACATATGTTTGACTCGTTAACTGTGTAGCGTGTCATCTTACTGCGGTCTCTAATGTGTCACACATTAACTCATTTAGGTAAACCACCACTCCAAACATAAAGTACTTGTTTTACACTTCCCAAAATGTGCTTATTTAAACTACTGTTAGATTCATTCACTTGTTTCTTTATTTGCAGCCAGCTAGTCTGTTTAATATTTAAAATGCACAATTTCTTTTGCATGCATGTATGATTCTTTAGTATTCTTAGCGTAAATAATCATCGTGCTCCGTTTTCTTTCTTATAATGAAGAATTTCCTGGTCTAACAGGAAGTTAGGATGGGATAAATATGGCTGCTTCCAAAATCACAAACTGGTAGGTTGGGTAGGTTACTTTTAAAATGTATTTTACTACAGATTACAAAATACATGCTTTAAAAAGTAATTTGTTATGTATTTAGTTACATTACTCAAGTTTAGTAACTTAATCTAAATACTTTAGAATACTTTGGAATACTAATAAGTGTGGAACAAACACAAAAAAGGTCATTGCACGATTTTAGCTCACACTCTGACTTTTTTCCTCAGAATTGCGTGATATAAAGTTGCAATTGCTAGTTATGAAGTCAGAATTATGAGATATAAACTCGCAATATTGAGAAAAGTCTGAATTATGAGATATAAACTCACATACTAAATTCACAATTTCAAGAAAAAAAGTCAGTATTGCAAGTTTATATCTCCCAATTCTGAGAAAAAGAAGATAGAATCGGGAAATGCAAACTCACAATTGTCAGGGGGAAAAAAACAAATTGTGAGAAAAACACAAGACAGTTGTTCAAGACAGTACTAAATAAAAATAACAACATTTTTATGATCTCTCTTAAAAGTATTAAAATGTTGATGAAACTTAACTCCACTTTTTCAGACTGTCAGAGTCAGAGAATCACCAATTGCTGTTTAAATGACATTAAAACTCAAAGTAATCACTTTGGTAATCTAAAACACTTTTCAGATGTAACTGTAATCTGATTACCAGCCATTTAATGAAATACAGTTACTCAAATTTTGTATTTTAAATACGTAACTAAGTTACAAAAGAAGTATTCACAGTACTCATAAAAGAGTAGGCAAGAAGTATCAGAATGACACACTGAAGCGTGCATACGATTCGACACTTTACTATCCAATGAGGGTACAGGAGAGGATTTGTGAGTGCTAGTGAAGCGACACAACTGATGCTGGTAGGTCACATGATAACGGCAGCATGGCACATGAAGTACGTCCGGATTACATTCATACTACACACATTCACACTATATAGAACATAACGTACATTTTTTTAAAGTTTTTTTTTAGGTCATTTGAAATAAGTACCTACTTTAGAGAGTGCGATTTCGGAAGCACCCAATAGGATTTTATTGTCACAGCTGTGAACCATGATTTGCTACTTGTTTTGCTACAGCCAGAGGCAGGTGAATGTGTTGTCATTCTATAGTGCATTTTATTAGATGAAGATTTAAAATGATCATCAACAGCAATTCAGGTGTGTGGGCTGCACCTGTAAAATCTCTTTATCGTTAATATTTTTGGATAGATTTTATTTGTGCATTTACGGTTTTATAACTTTTAGGAGTAAATTAGCGTTTGGAAATTTTCAATCATTTGTGGCACCCCACAAATGTTTAGTGATTTAGTAGTCACGATACTGGAATTTCTAACTTTGATACAACACCTTGAAAAGTATCGATATTCAATACCATTTTCCATACCATGGAGAAAAACCGCCATATATACAGTCATAGAGATATTTTTAATATTAATTTGTATTTGTTCATCCATTGAAAGCCTAGGCAATCAATAATTTCTTCTGAAGAGATCACTTTATACGACAACAGATTTTAAAGATGCAGTTCGTAAGTTTTGACTCTCTGTCGCCATCTCTGTTTGAAACCTGCAATTGCAGTTGTTTGCCGAATCATCGTCTTTCACGTGGGTTGTGCATCGGCACGGCTCCTCAGCGCGGATGAATCAATGTTTGCTGTCAGTTACCACATCGGTCCGGATACTGTACTTTGGAATCAGAGATTGTAGTCTTGAATTATGACCAAAGTAAGAATTTTCTATGGAAAATGTCATCTGAACAAGTAGCACCTACATATTTCTTTTTATGTAATTTCATCATTTTTCATAATTACAGTCTTTTAAATATGGTTAAAGTGTACTGCTGAATGTACTGGCAAGCATTTATTTAACTCGAATAAAATGTCATTTTTATTGAAGCTAGTATGTGATGCATTTTAATATATTTGTTTCACATGTGTGATGATGAATTTGCAATTTAGTACATTTAAAATACATTAACTTATTAAATGTAATATTAAAATAATAATAAAATAAATAAATAAGTGTACTCCTTTAAAGCACAACAAAAGATTATTAAAACATCCTGACTCACAAATTAAAGTAAAAAGTTTCATTCGACATAATTACAAAGTACACTTTTTAAAAATGTACTCTTTAAGTATTTTCTGCAAGTACAGTTTTTCTCTTTTTTTGTGCACAATCGACCCTTTTTCACTCAAGAATGAATAATTCTCCAACCGAATTCAGACTTGGCTGAAACTATACATGAACTCATTTCTACTCGTATCGACTTTAAACTCAGTTTGTTATGTTTGCTGGTGTGTATATGAAAAACATATCTTGTTTAATGATGGTATTTGTCATGAATATTTACAAAAACTATAGACGCATATTATTGGATCATGTTAAGTCACTGCCGGAGGGCAAATTAATTTCGCATGTATTTGAGTAAAGTCAACAATTACGGCCCAGTCAGCCTCGGCCTGAACACTGTCAAAATAACCAAAACACTGTTATTTCTACTGTGGTATTGTAACGTTCATAGTACATTCTGAGAACAAATAATCACATCATACGTTTCCACGAAATAATGATGTCAGTGCACCCCACAGTTTGATGATTCCTCCGTGAAAAAACACTGTTCAGGAAATACGAAGGCTCCCCCCCGACTACATGAAGACGCATTATGGGACAGTGGTTCCCTCTCGAGGGGCCCTCTCAATCTTTGTTCATATAAATTGAGAATAGGGCATTATTAGAGTGCATCTATTTTCGTTAGCCAGACACAAACAACCACACATTGTCAACAACGTGTCTCAGTTATAAGGCTGTGGCATATAGGCCTCAACCGGGCTGATTCGGGGAGAGAAGGAGGGAGGCATGTCGCTTCCCATGGTGTCCCTGTAGACCGAGTCTTTGTGTAAGTAAAAGAGCGGCCCCAATAGCTGCATCCTGACTGCATGGTCCTGGCTCACATTAGTGCCATTCTATGCCTGAACTCTGATTCATTCAGCTCACAGTGCTGGAGCAGCCAATCCCTGCTGGAGGTGGAGGACACATGTCACAGTGACTCCACTACTGCATATCCACCAAGTTTTGCTCAACTTTAATAAAATGAACAAACCTTAATACATTGTATAATCCTCTACAGATCATCCGTATGTTGCCTGCACATAGTGACGGCATATATATATATAATTGACTGGTTCTAGAGTACTGGATCAAAACAGGCCAAAAAAGAGGTTTATGTATATTGACAAATTATTTCGGAATAATCAGTTTGAAAAATATATATTAAAAAATTCTGTTTTAAGCACATGCATTCAAGGCATAATGTTTTAATTAGCAAGCCATCTCAATCATAGATGGAAGAGACAAGTAACAGCAAATACAGGCAAAAAAAGTTGGTTTTTGAAATGTTAACCGTGTCTGATGCTCAAACTTCAGTGGCCGATGGCGGGCGTTATAGAGACCGTGAATTGAAATATCAACTTTTTTTGACAAGTATTAACAATCAGACTGCAGAGAATCTCTCTGCACTGTTCGGGTCAAAAATCCAGGACTAGTTCGCCAAAGATTTTGCCATCTTATGTATGTTACGTGTACATATCCGTCTTGAGCCAATGATTTCAACGATATAAGACAATACAGTCTATGTCTAACGCTTAGTTATGAGCCATTTTATACTTTTGACTGCTGTAGCGCCCCCGTCAGGCCGTGAGTACTACCAGCCCTCAAAGTGTCAAGTCTCTTCGACTTACGGTTTGGTCTGCCTGATCACTTTTAAGGGAGAATGCTGATCCTTAGAAATTTCAACAATTACAACAGGGTTTCAGTGCTTGAACCTCTAAAAATCACTTCACTTATGGTAAGCCTACAAACTCTCAACTGATGCTTAAAAATAAATGCAAGAATATGTTTCAACCATAGGAGGCGATAGAGAGGCCAATGTAGCTTTTAATGAAGTCATTTTGTTTTCTTTTGTTAGCTTTAGCAACTAGTGGGACCAACTTAAATTGAGGGAAATGATCTTGTTTAACTCATAATAGGTGAAATATGGAGGTCCCAGTCTGTCTGTGATTTTAACGCTTCCATGAAAGTCTGATATATTTACCCATTTTTCTGTAAAGGCATTTTAATTTTATCCATATGAAGGACTAAGTTGTGCTTTGAGGACATGTTGTTTTAGGGGAGCTATTATCTTTAAGATGCAAATAAAATAAAAAGGTGTTGTAAAATAACACTAAGTTACATGTATCATTATTTCTAAGCTTATTTTTGCAATTGTATTAATGTAGTACATTGCAGTTGGAGACGTAGACTTCACGCTGAGCATAAGGTACATTAATAATGCCGCCACATTAGTAATGCTGTGAATATAAACTCACAGAAGAATCTGACTCATTCGTTTAGGCTTCTCTCAGTTCTGTTTCTTCCTCGTGTACATTCATCTCCTGTCTTCATATCTCCAAAACAAAGCAGCAGTTTCTCTCTATGCAGTTGCTAATGGGCTGAATGATTAAAAACAAACAGCCCTCCATGTGCTGGAATGAACTCGAGTGGGAGATCAGGGGACACGAGAGCGTGATCTATGGCCCACATGTGCGCCATCTACGGCATGCTTGAAGGGGTTTTTGGAGAGGTCAGATGCAGGTCCTTTGTGCACATGCCACTGAGATCTGCCACCCTCATGGTTCAGTACCGCGTTACATCTGGTGTCCACCTCACGCCCACATAGAGCAGGATTCAGAGCTTCCACGAAGATGAGCCCTGATCAGGATGTTGGTTTAGACAGTGTTTCCTGAAATATTTCTTACTGAAGTTTTTTTTTTTTTTTCAGACTCATACGTAGCACATAACTTTCATGAAAAACACACCCTGAAAGGGCAAATACTCCTCTGACTGCACACTGATTCAAAAATGGGTTCTTTTTTGAACATACACTGCCCTGCCAAAAAAAAAAAAAAAAAAAAAAAGTCGCTGCTTGGATTTTAATAGGCAAATACTTAAGAAGAATCTTAAGAACGAGTCATTATTACAGTGATTACTATGTTTGGCAACGGTTTTTTAACCCTAACAGATGGAGTGTGTAGCTTTTCATATCGTTAACAACCATGTCAGAAGATGTATCATGGCCATATTCCAGGATGACAATGCCAACATTCATCAGGGTTAAAATTGTGAAAAAAATGGTTCAGAAAGCATGAAGAATCATTTTCACACATGAATTGGCTCCTCTGAGTCCAGACCCTAACCTCAGTGTAAGTCTTTGGGATGTGCTGGAGAAGACTTTACAGAGTGCTTGACTCTTGCATTGTCAGTTCAAGATCTTGACCAAAAATGAATGCACCTCTTGATGGAAATAACATCACAACATTTATTTCCATCAAAAGGTGCATCAGTTTTTGCATCTATCTATCGAAAATTATATCTGCTAAAATGAAATTACTCTAATATAGGTATGAATAATCTAGAAATGACTTATAATTACTGTATTTAACAAAAAGAATTATAAAGTTTTCCAGCTCTGTGCATTAGTTTCTTCTTGTAGCGTCAATTATAGGGCAATTATAAGTGCTTCAAATAACTTTAAACCAAACTTTATCTTTTACTATTTCAACGTGTCTTGCATGCTTAGAAGACAACTTTTTCGAGAGAAAACAGAAAAGTTTTCTTTGCAATAGACTCTTGAGAGACGGAACAAAAAAGAGAAAGAGTACATTTAAAGGAGTGCGAGGTGTAGATTTAACTTCAAGTCCTGGCCAGTCTTCTTATGTTTTTGCGAGAAATCAAAGCCTCTTTGTGGGGATGCATTTAATCCTTTTTCTGGCACATAAAGGATGTACCTTTAAACTTGCTTTCAGTCCAGTGACAACCATGCAAATTTCTGTGAGGTAGGATGCCATCTCATTGACACTGTTTGTTGGAAGAACACAGTGAAGGGGAAAGGTCCCGTCTCTGGCATTCCACTGCTGCCCTCCCCTCTGAGACGAGAGGAGAAGAATTGTCAAAAGCTTGTTATTTACCATTAGTTTCTACCATTCCCGCCCTCCCACCACCCCCCTAGCTGCCAAGCTAATTCAATCGTTTGGGGTAATCTCTCCGTCCCCCTGGGAGGTTTCTGCCTTTTTTTCTTTCCTTTTTTGTCTTTTTTTTTTTTTATTTGCAGGCAGCAAGAGACCTGACCCAGTTTGAATAGAAATTTCCCTCTCTATTCCAGTTGACTAACAAACATACTATGAAGGTTCACATGGAGTGAAATGTGCTTCGATGGCTGAGCTCCAGCGTTCTAATAAATGTTTATTAATTATGTGTGTATGGGTGTTTTGCTCTCAGGATGTGGAAATCAGCTTCGTCCATTCATGAAGCAGCGACTTACCTTCATTATAGTGACACTTGCTGAAGCCATAAAATTATTTCAGTTTAGGGCAGTTTTGAACTACCAACATACATGGTAGGAACATAAGCTGTGTCCCAATTCAGAGGCTTCATCCTTTGAAAGACTACGATTTTAAAGGCATGGGCTTTGAAGTCCACGTCCTTCTAAGGATGCAGCCTCTGAATTGGGACACAGCTCAAACCGAGTATTGTTAAATGTCTCTTGTCTTGGCAGAAACGTTTGCACTGGACTCAACTGTCTGAAAACAAAACTGTGTTCACAACTTGTCCAAATATGTTCACCCTGATATATTTATGTACATAATAAAGAGTATAAACTTTGTAAAATCACATCTACGACTTAAATGTTTAAGTCAACATTTGAACCACTTTCTTTATTTTATTTTCATTTTTTATTTATTTATTTTTTTTACATTTGAATCAATAATATATTGTGTCGTCACTGGAACGCAATTAATTCTGGGGTAGGCAATGCCACAAAGGATCCATCTGTTGTATTCTTCATTGCCCAAAAATAAGGGACACCTCATTTCTGTTCTCTTCTACTTGTAGTTTTATTTAGTTTATTTTAAGCTAGTATATTTGTCAATTTCACTGTTTAAGTTGGAGGGAAAAAAATTGTGATAAATATATGATTTCACTTTCACTTTCAGTTCACAGCCTTTGCTCAATACTTTATTGAAGCAACTTTGACACCAATTACAGCCTCAAGTCTTTGAATGATGCTACAAGCTTGGCACACCTATTTTTAGGCAGTTTATCCCATTCTTATTTGCAGGAGATGGTTGTTCTTCTGTAAGGTTCTCCTCTGTCTACAGAGAAACGCTGGAGCTCTGTCAGAGTGACTATCGGGTTCTTGTGTAAGAAAAAAAATCACATACTTAAGTATTCACAGCCTCAAAATTGAGCTCAGGTGCATCCTGTTTCCACTTATCATCCTTAAGATGATTTACCTGTGGTAAATTCAGCTGATGACAGGCACACACTGTCTACATAAGTTCACACAGTTAACAGTGCATGTCAGAGCACAAACCAAGTCATGAAGTCCAAGGAATTGTCTGTAGACCTCCGAAACAGGATTGTATTGAGTCACAGATCTGGGGAAGAGTACAGAAAAATGCAGCATTGAAGATCCCAATAAGCACAGTGGCCTCCAACATCCGTAAATGTTCTGGACTCTTCTTAGAGTGGGCCGCCTGACCAAACTGAGCGATTGGAGGAGAAGGGTCTTACACAAGGGAGTTTTACACACACACAAAAAAAACGACTTAAAACAAAATAACGACTCTTCAACAATATCTAGTGATGGCTGATTTCAAAACGCTGCTTCATGAAGCTTTACAAATCTTTTGTTTCGAATCAGAGGTTCGGAGCGCCAAAGTCACGTGATTTCAGTAAACGAGGCTTCGTTACTTCATAAGTGATTTACAATTTCAATAGTTCACATGAGTTTTGTAGTTTGTTATGCGATTCGAACCATTGAGTCAAATCAAAAGATTCGTAAAGCTTCGAAGCAGTGTTTTGAAATCGACCATCGCTAGATATTGTTGAAAAGTCTTTTTTTTTTTGTTTTTTGTCGGTTTATAATATTAAGGTTGAACCACTATACTCATCTGAACTGTTTTAAATATGTTTTATCTTTCTGAGCATCTGAAAGTGTTAATTGTCTTGCTGTCACTGAGTCATCAGATTTCGTCAAAAATATCTTAATTTGTGTTCTGAAGGTGAATGAAGGTCTTGCGGGTGTAGAACGACATGAGGGTGAGGAATTCATGACAGAATTTTCATTTTTGGGTGAACTAACCCTGTAAGAAACACGCCCCACCCCAAACTTCAAACAATAGTGTACTTTCAATAAGACATTTCACAACATTGCCATTCCACAAATCCCTAGTCTCATCTTGTTTTACAAGTTTTTGCATTTTACATTTAATCGTTCTGCACATAATTATCACACAACTCACAACTCTGCTGTGTGTTTGCTCTCAAACTACTGCTGGTAGTTTGTCAGAGAGAAAACATACTGTGTGGAGAGACATGTAATGATCATCGCTTATGTGATACTGAGTCAAACCCTTCAACAAATCCAAACTACGGCACTCAGACTCTACAGCAACACAACCTTAACTACTTTACGTTCATGTGCCAGCATATTTACGTCTCAGCGAGGGAAAGCGGTACGGCTGACAATGAGTTCAAAGTGCTGCAGGATCAAAAGACTGTCACCGTTAGAGTTTGAAGGACAGTACACAGGTTTCCATTTGAGTCGTCTCAGTGAGAGAATGTAGCCGTTCAGAGCGTGTTATGAAATCCGAAGTCCTTACGTTCCTCGGCGTAGTTTTCTTTGACCTTTCTCTCACTGGGTCGCACCAACCTGTCAAAAAATTGGGCAAAAACAAAGACTAAAGACGAGTTCTGTGGTGTGGATCCACAATGCACTACAAAGGTGCAGATTTAGTTAAAGAGATGGAAAGAAAGACGAGAGGAGACAGACAGACAATGACCAGAGATCAACACTGAAGGTCAAAGGAGTCCTTGAAGAGCCCGACGGTCATCGCCGCCAGGTCATTTCGGCCATCTGACGTCAAAACAAAGCAGCCCGAAAACCCCGTGCAGAGAGTTTATAACAGTTTCTGTTACTCTGCCGAAGAATTTGCCTGCGAGCTCAGCTTGACAGATTAGCTGGGTATCCAGACAAAGCGGGGTGATGGTGAAACAAGAGCTACTTTTATGAGGCACGTAACACAAACCCCGGGTAGCGACGCGAGGGCTGGAAAACGATCCCTTGATGAAAGTGAGGGTGCTGCTCCACCTCATGTCTCCATAGGTCTTACTCTGGCCGAGCACTGCCGCGTCTGCAGACAGAAATGACAGACAATTAAGATCGCACAAAGGCAAGGGAAATTCAGTATCGGGCTACATGACCCCAGTTGGCCCGGCAGGATTTCAATGCGCACGACCGGCTTTTGTCAAGACATTCCAAGGAAAACCAAAGCTCAAATAAGAGTGACATGTTGAAGGGGATGTTTACGCACATGGTTCGAAACTCATCACCAGGAGCATCAGGATTCGGAAGAGACAGAACATGGACCGATGCTCACTGCATCTGGCCTACCACATGTAAAGCTGAATTTGCCTTTTATCAAGTTACAGTTGAAATTATATAGAACAATAAGAAATGCTCACCTACATGTCTGAAATGAATTTACATAGATGCAGTGTTCCAGTGTTGTTCTCACGGAACTGTTTTATTACAGTAGAGTTGAGAATACCATCATTGGCCATGTTTCCATTAACGATTTGCGCGGAAATTTTGCGGTATTTTCTAAATATCGATAAAAAAATGTTGTGAAATGACGGCGTTTCCATTAACCAACGTTATGCGACTAAAACGTCTTTTTTCTCTCTCTCGCTATAAGTCATTACAAAAATCATGGCAACGGATGTTGGTGGGTTTTCATATATATCCCAACTGCTGCACTAGCAATTATTTTTAATCGGAGAGGTCGCGTTATTCAAGCATTTATGGCGAGGAAAACCCCTTATACTTTGGAGTGGCCACGTCTTGTTATTTCTTGGTTTTTCTCCCTCCTGTCTGCTTCGAGGTCTTGATAAATTCAAATTGTGGCATTTCTGTTGTTTAGAATCCAGTAGTCCTGTAATACTTTTGTATTTAATGAGTTTAATGAAGAACTCTCGTCTTCTGTCCAAACATACCGTGGCCTCTTTATAGAATGATCGACTCTTACATACGGAAGGTACCTGTCAATGCGAAAAAAACTGTTTCCATTGCAGTTTTGCGAAAAATTCCTTTTTCGAATTGCCTGAAAAACCATGCGACCATGAGAGAGTAAAAACTTTCTCGATATATGGGAGTTTTTTGCGAAATTGACGAGTTTCTATTGAGCTTTCCTTTGGGTTTTCCATTGATTCCATTCCATTCCAATTTCAATTTGCTCAATTTAAATGGTAATTGAAACGTGCTTACTGATATTAAAATTAATTTATAAAGTAACATCAAATTTAAGAAAAAAAAAAAACCCCTCATAAACAGCACGAACAATCAACAGCAATAGAACAAGCATGTACTGTAGGAAAAACCTCCATACACTGTAGACCAGGGCGGCCCAATCCTGTTCCCGGAGATCTATCTTCCAGCAAAGTTCAGCTCCAGCCCTGAACCAGCTGATTTAGATCTTTTGGAGTACTTTGTAATTACTGACAGGTGTGTTGGATCAGGGTTGGATCTAAACTCCGCAGATAGGTATCTCCAGGAACTCTAGCTCAAGGCCTACAATTAACATTCTCCAAGCGCCATATGTGAGAAAAATCGGTGATTATATGAAACGGTGGCAATCACCAGTTGGCTGGTAACATTTTTATGAATTCTAATAATGCAATATTGTGAGAACATGAATGCTCGGGACTGTTGGCGGGCCAGTGCTGCATCATCACAAATTTTTAAGCCTTGACAATTGAAAGCTGGAGTCTGTTACTTTTTTTTTGTTTTTGGTTAAAAAAAACTAAATTTTTGAGCAAGTACTTAAAGATAATTCCGCAAATAACTGCAATTGTAGGTTTCAAACAGAGATGGCGACAAAGAGTCAAAACTTACGAACTGCAGCTTTAAATACTCATGCTCTACAAGATGCAAAATGGAACTCAATTTCGTTACTCTTGCGGTGTGTGGAAGTTTTCTGTGCGCAAACATCCGAAGCGCGTGCCCAGAAATCCACGTCTCAGACAGAGCGCGAATACTGAATTGAGTTCTCCAATTCAGTAATAAATAAAATAAAATGATGTCAAAATGTCCATCTTGGCAAGTAGCCACGTGAACATAGTCATGTCTGAAGTGAACATAAACAGTTGAGAAAAAAAACGCATGTGTACCAGTATATTGCACCCGTGCATTGGCTCTTAAAGTGACAGCAGCCTAATATTCCCACTGCTATCTATGCTTTTAATGTTAATCAAATAACAACAGACAAAGAAAAATCACTCACTACTGCAGACGGAATAACGTTTGTGACTTCAATAATGATCTGTGTTTCATGGCTGGTAAAAAAAAATGTTTATGCATGGTATGTCACCAGCCATTGGCAGGTGTGCAAAAAGTTTTAGGCCCTGCTGTAGCATCTACAGATGAAGGATCTTATTTTCCCCTCGGCAGAACTTTAAATGATGCCATTGAGTCTGAGGGTTTGGCACATGTAGGATGAAGCTCTGCATTTAAACCAGCGAGGCAGAGGTGGGAATCTGACTCTATTTTATGACTAAATCAAGGACACACAGGTGAAGCTGGCGGGGTTTTGCTAATCTCTGTCTCTCACCTCACTGTCTGCTGCACACCATCTGAAGAGAATTGTGCCGCATATCAGCTGAGAAACCCAATATTTCGTCAGCATTATCCTTTCAGACATTTGCTTGATCTCATTTACTGACATTTTTTAGAGACCTATAAATAAAATTACAGGAGACAAGGGCTAGTCATCACACTTTTTACTTGTGAACATTTCTGAGGATACCCAAACCTTAAAGTCTTTAAATGAATGAATGATCAAATAATTTTAAGTAATAAAATAAACGTTTTCTTAATAATAAATAGATAATTTAGAAAAATACATAAATGCTTATAGTTATGCGCCTGTTTAAGATGAATCGCTTGTTGTAAATGTCAAAAGTATTAAAAAATATATTTTTAAGATAATAATTTTAGAATGTTTCCGTTGAGACAAAAACCTTAAAGTCTGGAAATAAATAAATAATTTTAAATAATAAATCAATATTTTATGTATTTATAATTAATGAATAATTTTCACTGTTATTGCTCAGACAAAAACACAAATTTCAACGAACACACATTTACCGTGAAATGATATCTTTTCCCGCCCAGACTTCATAAAAACTTCCTTTCTCCATAATATTTGACATTTAGCAACTATTTCATGCTCAGCCGAGATCCTAGCAGTTAGCTATGCATTAAGGATCCATCATTAAAGCAGTAGCAACAATACACAGACCTTTCCAACACAGCATTTGGCTAAATGTAGTAATGTACCGTCTTTTCCAGCACTAGCATTTGTTTGCCTTATTAGCTAATAATCGAACAGCTAGCTGGTGCTATGCTGTCATAAGTCTGAAGCTGCTCGAATCTCGCCTGAGATCATGACGGATATGCCTCTATATCAGAGCGTTAGCCCGTCTCATATGACACAAGTGATTTTCAGCTCTGGTCCTAAAGTGATCTCCATCCTGCCGTGACTTAATTACTTAATGGAGACGTGTCTTATTCCACCCTTGAGATTCTGTGGGATTGTGTTTTTAATGAAGAGCTAAAACAGCTTATTTTCCCATCTGTGCGTGTGCTCATTCACACCAACACCGTGGAAGTGTTTGTCTAAATTAATATTTTCAAGAACGGCAGTATATACGGAAAAAATCCTCAAGAGTTGACTAAGGTGTTGGAGTTTGACTCACTGTCACCAATTTCTTTAATAACCACTAATCTAATTAATTAAGAAGAGCACATTGTGCTTTCCATTAATTCCCAAAACAAGAACCGGTGAGGTTTTTTTAATTCCAGCTCAGGCTACTTTTGTTGCATGACATGTCCACTATAGTGTCCATTGATACATACAGTCCATTATAATTCAACGAATGAGGTAGATTACTTCATGAAATAAAATCATCACACAAGCTTTTCGTGAACATAGATACATTTTTCAGTCCGTCATTTTGTGATGGGTCATTTCTGCTAAGGGAAAATATACGTGAAAAAGGGAAAAATATGTCTTTATTTTTCTCTTTATGTACAACTGACATGACAGGGTTATTGTTAACTAAATTAAAACTATTAAAAAAAAATTGTTCATTGAAATAAAGATGCATTTAAATAAAATATTAATATATAAAGCTGGGTTTCCACTCCAGGAACTTTCCCCAGAAACTACGGACTGCACATTTTTGACCGAAGGGACCACTGTCTAAAAGTTCTGGGTAAAAATTTCCCCCTCAGAAAATCCCTGCTCATGAGATAGTACTTTTTCAAACTTCAGAAACTTCCGGGGGGTGGGACTCGGGCGCTGATCGTGCTGATTGGTTGAATTATTTCAACCACCATTTTTAAGTGTTTTGCGGTGCGTGCAGTAAGAGTTGCTTGCTATTCAAATCAATAATGGAGTTTAAAAAAATACAACGTGATGGACCAACGCTTTATTAAGCTCATATGCAGAGGACGAATCCAGCGGGAAAGTCACGTGCAGTCCTACGTCACCTACATCTACACGGTACTTCAGACCGAGATGGAAACGCAGACAGCAACACGTCTGGGGGAAAAAAGTTCCTGGGACAAATGGTGCATTCCAAACGGGATATAAAAACAGTCATGGCCGGGTCGTTCCAAACTGAAGTGCTCAAAAACTGGCCACATCAAAGGGCCCTTCGGAATGAAGGATTTCGAAGGGTACAACTGATGGGCTCCAATGATCCACAGGGAAGTTGTTTGGCATCACAGAATGGGTACAGGAGGCTCGGAGTTCTATTTTACCTTAAGTGTTTTTCTGTACTACTGCAATAATTTGGTACATTATTATGTTCAAAACGACATTGTCAAAATTGCTTCAATTGCTTCTTTTATCAGTCTATTCAAAAGTTTTATATACGTAGACACAGTACACAATGTGGTGCGATAAACCATAGGTAAATATATAAACTAACGTTAATCGAAAGGCGCAGCTTGCACCATCTATTCATTGTTCAGAGCGTGTTATTTTTGGGGGGTCAACCAGCATACAAACTGTGTGATGATGACGCCTCCTTGATTGTCTTGTTAAGATGACGCGGAAGTGCGTTCCAAAGAATGAGTTTTTTTGACCCCTCGAAGCTCTCACTCCATAGGACTCCATCCATCCCTTTGAAGGGATTGGGGCATTGGGATGAGCACTTCCAAATGGAGCCCAAGGAAATTGTTCTGGGTAATTTCGATGGAAAAAAACTTAAAAGGAAAAATATTACCTTTGTAGCTACCTGAAATAAGTTGAAAACTGGAAATAAGAAATGAAACTGAAATGAAAGTAAATTAGTATTTTTTTTTTAAATACAAAAGCACAACATTAAATGAAAATAAAACCATAAATATAAAAATAAATGTGACAAAAACAAAAATGTTATTAAAAACTATAATTGGATATACATAATACTAAAATGTCAAATTAAATTTTTTCAGTTGGTGATCAATTTGTAGGATTTTTTCTGTCCTCAATATCACTGTCCGCTCTTTCATGACATCATGCTTCAGGAAGTGACATCAGTTTGGAGGGAAAACAGTGAGTTTCAGGATTCTATGATTTTGTGACATTCCATCCTGTTTGATAAAAAAAAAAAAATGCAGATGTGTATATTTTCACAATTAGAAAACTGCCAAAATTGTCATTAAGCAAATTGCAAAACAAGCATATTGAAGTTAAAATATGCTGCATAGAAGAAATTACCTGGTTATTGGTTCTGGGTTCTTGATTCACATGGTTCTTGGCACCATGTTGAGCAACATTTATCACCTCTTCACTTTTCAACCCTCCCCTAAACATACGTCACTCCAAACAGTAAATCTGTTTCTTCTGGATTTGGTTGTAAGGTGCTTCGCAAGTACATTTAGGCCAAAATAAATCCTCCAGCTCAGGTTCAAGAGTTAGCATAGCATTTAAGAGTCCTCTCAGTAAAACAAGCTTGTGTCCCTGACGAACTGAGACAAGAGAGGTCACTGCCACATTACATGGCGATTGGATTTTGTGATCATGTTCCCCTGTTGTCAGGTCACATATGCTGTTTAAGTCCCTATAGTGAAAGATTTATGGGTGCTCCACAACAAGTCGTGTTGATTTATGACATTTAACATATCCAAGTACAGGATTTAACAACACCGAAGATCTTAAAAACCTAAACATAAATGTAACTTGAATTAAAAGTTTTTTGAAGGACGTTTTGATAACCTAGAAACACATAAAGGTGGAGATTAAATGATGCAAAAATTTAATGATGGAGATAATGGGGTTGTTGTGTAGTTGACTTTTTACAAATACGACTGTAATCACATCCAGAGATTTGTGGCACGTGTTGCAGACTGAGCTGCGTAGCTCAATATTTATTTCCCACAAAGACATTCGAGATCCGAGCAGGAAAGGGATCGCTGCGCTGTTAATATGGCACAGATCTCATCTCGCTATGAATAGAAAGTACAAAAGGTCATATTGAAAGAGTTTCCCAGCTGATCAAATGCTATAGTGAACCTTTAGTGCTAGTGGATTATACGGGTATAAGCAGTAGCGCAAAAGCCAGATGGAGCACATTTACCGTACAATCACAGTAAATCACTGGAGACAATGTTCTTATTCTACTCACTGCACTTTGAACGTAAAAAATTTCAAATGAAAACAGTTTAAAACATTGTGGGGAGACTTCAAGGTGAACAGATGCCCGTTTTCAAATATTTGAAAGATTTAGAAAACCACAGTCAAAATAACGTTGGAAAAACTCACTCTTTAGCTTATAATGTTAGCCGCTTTATTTCCCTAAAAAGGTCATTCTACTAAATTATCATGCAGTTCCAGTATCTATGCACCGTCATTTAATTCCAAATCTGTATTTTTTTTTTTTCCATGGAACACAAAAAGGAGAATTTTTGAAGAATCTTCATCCTGGGTCAATATATTTTAACATGAAAATTCCTGTACGAAAATTTAATCCCAACCATATATTTATCCCTAAACCTAACCTTACCCATAACTCATTTCTAAAATCAGAGGGGAATAATAAAAACACTGATGTACACTCACCTAAACTTAGTTGTAACGCTAAACTTGAAATAAACTGTAAACTCCTCAGTGGCTAAATGGTCAACTTCACTTTGTTTCTCTTATTAGGGTGAAAATAATCTGTTATTTAAATGCTGATTAAATTGTATATAGAAAGTGACCAAATAATGCTTCCTTTTCAATTGCTGGAGCTGTCAATCAAACAGTACGAGTTTATCAGTGACTGAGTTCTGGACTGGACTTTTTATTCAACGAATCTCTCAGTTACAAACTATTATATTTGTCTTCGTCTGCCTTCCTGTTACAATATTAACGTTATAAGTGCACCCCAGGAAACATAAAAAAACAATGCATTTCCTGACTCCTTTAAAGTATAATTATTTTGATTTTTTGACTAACATACTAAAGCACATGTACTTGATTATAATTTGAACTGTGCTATTTGATATTACAGTTAAAGTTAACACATTTGAAATAAACTAAATCGCAGCTTCAACAATACAAATGTATAATAATTGCATCTTAGTTACGTAGGTAACCCTTGTTCCCTGAAGGAGGGAACGGAGACGTACGTCGGACAGAATCTCGCTAGAGAGGCCAATCTACTTCGAGTGTAACTAAAACGAGCCAATGCACATTGGCATGCAATCACATGCATCAGCTGCTCACCTCGCAGCGCGAGTATATAATGAGCAGCAGGTGTGTTGCATCTTCAGGTTTTCGCTGAGGAGCCAAACCAAATTAAGCGGCAGCATCAGCGGGGTACAGCGACTGTGGCAACGGGACGTACGTCTCCATTCCCTCCTTCAGGGAATGAGGGTTACCTATGTAACCGAGACATTCCCATTCAGTTGGTCACGTTCGATGTACGTCGGACAGACCGACGAGTAGGAATCCCTACCAAAGCGCCACAGGAGCTGCCCCCTCTGCGCTCTGTTGTAACCCCCTTGAACTGAGGACGGAGGGACAGAGCTAACCCAGAGACTGTCAATCACTGCTGTTCCTCAAACCCATTCAGTGAGACTATTGGATAACGCTGGGACACGTACCTTTTCATGTAAAAGGGATGCTGCGGAAGCCACATCCTTCCCTGAAAGAGTTATGTGGAAAGAACATATGTGCTAACCTGTAGGCTGTGCTACATATGGAAGAACTGGGGTGACTCCAACTTGATGACAGGTGGTTTTTCCCAGAGGGAAAGACACGAGCTTCGTTTAGGAGCAACCGTGGAACCAGCCATTATGGGATCCCGTTAGGGTCACACATATGGAACCCAGCCTAACCTCGGTTCTCAAGTATGCAGCGGAGATTAGGCCTGGTGCCAGATGCTCTGCCACATCCTCTGCTTGGAGACAGCCTTTCCCTTCTCCTGCCTCCGTAACAGTCAAAGAGCTGGTCTGAGATCCTGAAGCTTTGAGTTCTGTCTATGTACAGTCACAAAGCGTGAACTGGACAGAGCAAAGCCAGGGCTGGGTCTGCCTCCTCAGAGGGCAGCGCTTGCAGCTTGCACGTCACCCGGCCCGAACTCTTAGCACAATTCGTCGACCAAAAAAGACTGCAGATTACCTACCCTCTTGATGGAGGCCAATGCAGCCAGCAGCAATGTCTTCATCGGTGGAATCTTTAAGTCTACTGACTGCAAAGGCTCAAAGGGAGCATTCTGGAGTGCTCTTAGCACCAGAGCCAAGTCCCAAGAGTGTATGGAGGGGGGATGAGGAGGACGTTTCACCTCCTTAAGGAACCTGATGACCAGGTCATGCTTACCAATGGATTTGCCATCTATGTGGTCGTGGTATGCAGAAATAGCATCAGCATGGACTTTGAGGGTGTAGGGGGACAGCCTATGCTCCAACCCTTGCTGCAAGAAGGAAAGCACGACTCCGATCGAGCATATTCAAGGGTCTTCTCGGCGAGAAGAGCACCACTCAATGAACAGGTTCCACTTCAAGGCGTAAGCACGTCTGGTAGACGATGTACGCGCTGAAGTGATGGCGTTAAGTACCTCGGGGGGTAAGTCACCCAGAACCTGTCCAGTGACCAGACATGGAATTTCCTGTGAGCCAGTGCATCTGTCCCAAGTGTTCCCTCGGACAGGGAGTAAAACAACTGGCAGTGAGAGGTTTCTGGTGAGGCAACCTGAGCCCCTCCAAACTCTCTCCTAATCACCTGGGCCTCCTGGGGGTGGAGTTGCCACTCTCCCAGCAGCGCAGCTCGTGAGAGCTCGTCGGCTGCACGGTTGAGCTCCTCGGGGATGTGAATGGCACGAAGCGACCTCAGATTATTCTGACTCCAGAGGAGGAGATGGCGGGCGAGTTGTGACATGTGACGGGAGCGTAGACCACCTTGACGGTTGATGTATGCAATGGTCACAGTGTTGTCCGTACGGACCAGTACATGCTTGCCCCGTAGCAGCCCGTTGAGGCGGCTCAGGGCAAGGCGTACTGCTAACAACTCGAGGCAGTTGATTTGCCAATGCAGTTGGGGGCCCATCCACACCACTGACACTGCATGCCCATTGTACGTGGTGCCCTAGCTGGTGGCAGAGGCATCCGTGAAGATCACAGCCACCCGGGACACCTGTTCTAGGGGCACTCCAGCCCAAAGAAACAAGGGGTCCGACTACTGAGGAGGATTGGTACGAGGCAGCAGCACTGGGACTCCGTCCCCTTTTAGGAGCTGAAATCTTGACTGCAAGAGTGCAGCCTGTCGTGTGCGCTCTCTCTTTGAAGCCGCCTAACAGCTGTGAGAACAGCTTTTTAATGCTCTAATATAGCGCAGAGTCACCAGCCATCAGAACGGCTTTTGCAGCTAGTTATTGTAAACCGCTCGTATTGCTCAGAAAAAACAAGAGAAACAAGAGAGAGAGATCAACCCTACTGCCGTGCTGTCCGCCTGCACCGGAATGAAGAGTTGTCCTTTAGCAAAGCGCTTGACCCGTTTCACCACACTCGCCTGAAGACACCATGAAGGTTCTGCTCCGAAGCGAAAAGCTGAAGATGCAACGCACCTGCAGCTCATTATATACCCGCGCTGAGAGGTGAGCAGCTGATGCATATGATTGCATGCCAATGTGCATTGGCTCATTTTAGTTACACTAGTAGATTGGCCTCTCTAGCGAGATTCCTATTCGTTGGTCTGTCAGACGTACGTCCAACGTGAGCGACTGGATGGAAACAAACATATTCAAATACATGACATACAAGTTTCAAAAGAAATAACGTAAGTGCTCGTCAGTAAATTAGGCAGTATACTTTAATCATATTTTGAAGACAATAGAGGTAAATATGAAATTACATTTAAAGATTTACCTGCTTAAATTAGCCAAGAAAGCACTCTTAAGTGGAAACTATTAATACAAATTAAATTTGTACATTTAAACGATAATACATTTTCATTTAATAGCAATTAACATGCAATTAAGTGTCAGAAAACATTACATTCAAGTATATATTTCCATAAAAAGTGCTTTAAGTATGCTAAAGTGTAAAGGGCTCTCCAATTAAATTAAATACGCCGTGTGTGACTCACATATGGACTAAATTTACTGATTAATGGTGTTTTTTGTCCTGTATGAACTGCTTTTGGGTGAATATGAGCTAAATAATTCTCATTTCGTATTTTATGGAAGAAAGAGTCATATAGGTTTGGGACCATATGACCGTGAGTGAATAATATCAGAATTTCTTTTGATTGAATGTTTATTTGATCGCCCATGAACTCTCTGCATTCGTTCAGAAAAAATTCTGCCAAAAAATCATTGTGAATCGACCGGCAGTGGCCACGGCAGTCTGAGTGTCTGCAGGACGTAACCTGACAAGCTTTGGATATTCACCCAACGATCTAGTGCTGACACAAAAGCTCTCTTTACTGCCCTGCCAGTCACCATCCTCTGCACGAGCAACTCAGCCACTGTTATCTTGCTTGCATTTATTGATTTCAGCCATCAACTGATGTTTTCCAGATTATAACCAGAATGTGTGGCTCTATGAGGTTTTTATGCATCTGTGCAGCTAAAAAAAAGTTACCGTGGTAGTTTGAGAGCTCATGTTTAGCAGTAGAGAGCAAGTGTTGTGATCAGGGTATTTTTTTTTTTTTTAGGAATATAATCATTGTAACTTGATAAGGGAATAAATAAACTACTAATAATAAGCTCAGAATTAAAAAAAACTTTTTTTTTTCTTTTAAGGGAAGTGTCAGTGCTGTAAAAACAAACATCATTGTGGGTCATCGCACTGGAATGATGAAATATAAACAACAGGAAGTGACCATCCTGCCATTCCCAGTCCTGTAATAGTTAATGGAGGATATTCCAGTTCACAAAGGCCATGTAGATGCAAGGCAAAAAGTATAAACTATCACAATAAATGATCATTTTTATGTTCCTTTTTTTCCGTGAAAAACATTCGCAGGGGGGGAAAATACGTCTCCGTGCAACATCTGGTCCACAGAAAGTGAATTATGTCGAACAGGATGGAAACTGTATGTCCGACGTGGCCGGCGGACCGCTGGAGTCCGACTGATACAAAAAGGTTACAAATGAAAGCGGGGCTTGGTTTTCTCTGAAGAACATGAGCTGGGTTGTTATTTAATTCCAATAAACCCAGCTACAGCGCTTGGCTCTGGTTCCCGTCTCTCTTCGGCGTGTAGATAGACGTTAAACTG
This sequence comes from Opsariichthys bidens, assembly GCA_037194245.1. NCBI lineage: Eukaryota > Metazoa > Chordata > Actinopteri > Cypriniformes > Xenocyprididae > Opsariichthys > Opsariichthys bidens. Next base: position 4,319,155 of record CM074304.1, on the reverse strand, counting down.
GTCACCTGGCCTAAGGATTAGAACGCTAACAAGTTTACATTCTGCCCACAGCTTTTGAAATGATTCAATTTTCCTAATCTTGTTTAGCTTTAGAGTATGCCGCTTTGAGCCTCAGAGACATCCTTTTTCAATCGGCCTTCCTTTTGAGGGCATTTGCATATCTACATTTGGACTCCAATTCAGGACAGCATGCTTTTGGCCCCCATGAAAAAATGAACTAAGAAAGCTTCCAGTGTCAAGCCAGAGGCTCAGCACATATTTGATGTGTTTTAGATAACCACCTGTTTTTTCGAGCTCCACGGAAAGGAGCGCAAGAGAGAGATAGAGATGCTGCATTGGCTCGAGCTTCTAATAAAATTGAATGTCTTTATAGGTCTGATTCTTGCAAGAAGAAATGCTGATTTGTTTTTCATCTTTTTGTAAAAAAACAAAACAAAACAATGTCTCATTTACATGGCTGTGTATTTTTCCATAGTTTATTAGATTATGCTGCGCTATTCATCGGTTAGCTGGTCCCCTCCGCAGATGTTTGTGATAGAACAAATGAAAGAGAATGGAGTACATTTATGTGGATTACATTTGCATACATATAGGAAGTTTTACATTCAAAGCAAATCAGGAAATCAATGCTGTATAATAATTTGCTAATAAAAAAAATCTTTCTTTGTAGTTTCACTGATGCATTTTACTTACATAACTTACAACTGGTTGTTTAGCAGAATTTATTTTAAAATGTTTTGGTAACACTTTACAATATACAATATAACAGTAATGCGTTAATAGTAATAGTGTACAGTTATAACAGAGAGATATCTTTCCAAATCATTAGCTAATGATTCATTTAAAAATGGCTGAAAGTTGAAATGCATTTCTGAAACCCATTGTGGCAACTGACACATTCATTTACACTGTTAGTTACTATTAGATGTTGATAGGGAATTAATTCTACACTCTCATAGACTGAACATGTAATAAGCATTCGCATGACGTCACCATTTGAAAATTTGTGTTTTTGTAGTTTCCACAGAGATGATTATTGTATTGTTTTGGGAAAAAAAAGCACTTTGAAACTGTATTTGTTTGGGTTTTCAGGCCCCCAAAACGGCGTTGTCGTGTAAACGAACGACCAAAATGCATAAAAAGTTTTCCGCTTTTAGTAGAAAATGGTATTGTGTAAATGGCCCCTTAACCCATAAATCAGACTCTTTATTAGTTGCTAATGCGGCAATCATTAATGAATGGTTTAGTTCTTCATGAATCAAACATTAGGCCTAATTCATGCGTTAAAGTCCCCTATAGTCCAAAATGTTCTCTCTTAAAACTCATCTTTATCACCAAAGTGACATATTTACACATTTTGTTTTCTGCGAAAAAATTTTTTTCATGCCTTAAAATACCTTGAATGTAACCTTGAATGCTTCATTTAGTATACCCAGATGGCGGATCTATGAATATGCGAATTAGCCCCGCCTCCACTCACTCGCACAAGCTCAGAGATCCACTTGGTCAACTAACTCAGGAAAAGGCTGCAAAGTGTTATCGCTTTTTACAACGTCAGACACATGACGGTAATTAATATGATTAGCCTTTTGCTTGACTACATTATCAAACGGCTTCTAATAATGTATTGCTAATGTTACAAACCATGTTCCCATTCACGAGTCAGATAGCTGTCCTTACGAACACTTTGAACACCTCAGAACTTCAGTGGAGAAAGGCATATTCATCATAACATCGTTATATACATCATACCCCAGCTATTTTGCTAAATCTACTTGATTTTTCCAGCCTTCAAGTCAACAGAAAAATATACCGGGATATATTCTCTTGCTTCAGAGCGGTCGTGGTTAATGATTCGCTAAAGCCTTTGTGACATCAGAAACACCAGCGATTTCAAACCGCATTTTTGCATCACTGTAGTTTTAAACAGAAAACACTCAGGAATGGTGATTACTTATGAATTTGCACATGGTTTGTCTTAAAGCATATTAAACATACATAAACATAATTAAATGTTTGCCAACACTTTAACATTCTCGTGACTGGTATTAACAAGAAACTCTGATTAACGAATTAGTGAATGATAACGCTCAGTTGAATAAGGTAGCTAATCAGTAACTACTATGTTATCATACCTCGCAGAAAACTCTATAGTAATGACTGAAGTCATTGTTAGCTTTTGAGGTTTTAGGATAGTAATGCAATCTATCTAAAGGAATTACTGGCCATTTGGATTAGTCCTACCAGAAGTAGCACTTGAGTCAATACAGTGGGTTACCATGATCTTCACTTTAGAATACTGATCCAAATGGCCACTCTCATTAGAGTAGTAGTTGAATATTAGATTAATATCTGATAACTTTATTGTGAAGGTCCCCAAAGCATTCTACTGACTATAACATTGCAAGTACTGTTCATGTCAACTTATTCTACTAACCCTAATACTCTAACGAGAGTTAAGGTCCTTGCACACGAAATTTTCGTATGTGTTTTTTTTTTTCGTCATCCTAAAAATTTGTCACGCACAGAAACCCTGTGAGTCCACAGTGAGTCCAATGCGTATTAATTAATCCATTGCGAAAAAATTCACATAACAATACAAGATGGAGTCTTCGTGCAGTGAGGTTGATGTTGTTGTCCTCTCTCTTTCTTAAAAAGAAAGAAAAAGGAAATATTGGGTCCATCCAATCCAGAGATTGCATTGAGAGGAAAGAGAGTTCCTCCTCTTTATCAAGGAGCTGCGGGATTAATCCCGAGCGATTCAAAGCTTTCTTCAGGATGTCGGTGGCTCAGTTTGATAATTCTCTTTGTATTCCGTACTTTGTTTGTCATACAGTGCTTTGTGCTGCGAGACGAAGTGGATCAACTTGTCAGACGCCATTCTGGATTTTGGCGATCGCTTGTACGGTGGCTCTGACTTGTCAAAACGCTACGAATGCGAAAAACGTAGAAAATTTTACCTGATGCAAAAGTGTTCGAGGCAGTGTGTTTTTTCTTTCGGATCTTTAAGGCTACTCTTTCTCACTCTTTATTCAGTGCCTCATTTTATCAGAAAGCACCTTCCTTTTTACTATAAAGCGGCTATCCAGTGTTTTCATGTTTCCATCCTACCTTGACGGACCGAAACAGACGAAATAAGTCAGAGAATACTTCTGCGTGAAATTTACAGTGCTATTTACAGCTCCTATTACATTATCGTCAGGGGCCAATGGTAGTACAAAAGTGTTTTGCAGCTGGACTTTGGAAAGCCATTTCGAACTCCCAAAACGAACTTTTGGGTTCGTTTTTCGATTTCGATCGTTTAGTTGACATGTTGGTGGAACGTTTTAAAATAACATGCAACCAAATTGGTTTCTGCTGGCTTTATCAAACATTTGATTGTTTTGTATATCTACTTGAACATTGTGGAGGACACATCCATTAGCATGTTATAATAAACTGAGTGTCTGTTATTAGCAGATGAGCATGCATGATGTTTATTTACATGCTGTGATACAATACGTGTATATTATTTTTCCTTAGCCTATTCAAACGAAAGTCAGTTCAATGTTGATTTCAATACACTTCCTTCCAAACATCACCCGGGACATGCATTAATGCCATCCAAATTCCAAACGCAGTGTTTGCAGAACATTCAACATATAGAACCGCACAATCTCAGAAACATATCGCAATGCATGAATATTGTTTCAGAGGCTTGATACATGAGAGGCTGAAATGAATCTTTTTAATCCTGAAAGAACATCTTGATCTCTGAGCTCGGAGGCTTGCTGGGGATGGAGTTGAAAATATATAAAAAATAAAAAAAAAAACGCTACAAACATCTCTCCCCGTGAGATGAGGCTGATAAAGAAAATGTCAGCGAAAAAAAATAAAAAAATACTAAAGCTGCATGTCAGCGGCGCTGTGACAGCAGGGAGGGAAAAGGTAGAAATGTTCTATCATGTCCAACAAGGTGTTCTTTTTGAGATTTAGAGATCACTGCGCAACTTTAAACATGTTTTGTCACTTTGGCTCTGACTGGAACTATCATGGGTTTCACAAGAACTTTATCAGCTCGGCTACGGGCGAGAGGAGAAGAAGAAAACAGTCCATTCCCATTTATCTTAGCCAGGTTTCCTTCAAAGCCAACAAATAAATTACAGTGTACATTTGATACAAATTGATTTCTGAACTCAAATAACAATGTTGTCCTCCTGGCCGGGCCATGTGTCAGTCAGCGGCCGGCCTGAGTGAAAGGCTCAATCTGTCTCTGTGATAGAAGCGCGGCCGACACATCTCCACCAAGGAATGCTAATCACGCGGGCCTGGCCTGGTCCTTTGTGGGCCGGCCGTGATAAGGAAAATCAGTTTCCCTCCTGTCAGACGCTGCCTCCGCCTGATCTCTGTCTGGAAGAAAAGAGCCGTTCCCCCGCAACTTACTGTCCTGACGGGCTGCTTTTCTCTCTCTCTCGTTCTCGCTCCTTTTCGGGCTGTCGTACACGTGAGAAAAGAGCGAAACGGATGGCCGAAAGACAAAAAGAACGAGCGCGATGTGGTCCGCAGACAGCGGCGGTTAAGTCTCGGCATCTGTGTGATTGAGCTGAAGTGAAACCCATTGAATATCTTGAGCCGATCTTATCGGCGGCAGGAGAAATGAGATATTGGCAGTGCTGTTGAGTGCTCTCACAGCTGAGCAGGTTAATAGGGTTGGGAGGCAGGCCATGGGCTAATTGGATTTGCTGTGGCTTGATAAACAGTGGCAAGCTTTTTTATTTACTTTTTTTTTTTTTCGGGGCGCACACACTCGTGCAGGGACCCTTTTTTCTCCTCCATCACCCAACAAGAGAAGCACCACATGATGGAGCTGATTTTTCTCTCTCAATTCCCAGCAGGCCAAAGCAACCCTCGGAAAAAGGAGTGGGAAATCTCCTGATTTTAATCAAATACCATTTAACCTGAGTAACCTTTAGGAGTCATCTGGCTGACTCTGGCTCAGTAGTGCTGAGAGCAATGAGCTCCTGTATGCAAAATAAAGCAGAGAGGAAGGACGGGCAATATGCATTTACAAAAGGTGATAATCTCGTAGAATAAGCAATTGACCCTTCGCAAAGACCCGCCCCCTTTAGTTACTGTTGCTATGTTCGACAAGCCATGCGCCATCAGGCCACGCATCGTGTTCTCACGCAGTGAAAAATACGTTGTGGAGCAAAGAGGACACGTTTCAGATTTAAAAATATTGTAATTTTTTAAAGAAGTTTAAACAATAAATAGCGTATAGTGTCTCTTTAATGTGTCGTGACAGATCGCTGTGAACCGATCATCTCTTCATACTAGTTCATTTATAGCATCAAATAAACATGAATGAACATCAGAAGGAATGTTGTTTCTTGAATACACACAATTCCCTTTCTAGGGAACTTCGAGCTGCGTCGAAAGTTTGACGCAATGGGAACGCTTCGCGTGAGTGCGTCATGAAGCACATGTGAAATCCGTCCAATGGTGTGACTCGACGTCAGAGGCAGGTGACGTCACGAACCAGGAACTATAAAGCACGCTGAAAAACAGCGATCGCCAGCTTCTGTGTCTTCAGTCGCGCTATTTGTGAAACGTGTGTCTATTTGGTGTTGTCTGTGATTTATATTCTCTCTATCTTTCTGGGAAATATGGCGAAACAGCAGCAGTTTAGAGTGTGTGTTCCTCCCTGCCCCCGTTTCATTACGGGTGGGGATACACACACTCTATGTGTTGTTTGTTTGGGTGTGGAGCATGCACAGTCGGCATTTGAGGGTGCTGGCTGTGCACATTGTGAGCAGTTGCCGCTGCGCACGCTCCGCACTCGCCTGGCAGTTTTTGAGGAAACTGCCCAGGCTCACGGTCCTCTTGGTGCGGGTCCCGCTGCTGCTGAGGCTCAGCGGCGATCCAAATCTTGGGGATCGCAAATGGATCTGACAGAGGGGGTTGAGACGGGCCCAGCCTTATCTCACCCCTCCCCTGGCAGATCTAGCGATTCATCCTTGAGTTCGGAAGCACGCTTTGCGGTTCCTTCCGCTCAGGGTGAACCGCCGGTGCTTAATATATCCAGCTCTGAGGAGTTGGATGTAGAGAGCATCGATGCAGGAGATGACTCGCCATCATCTCCTGCATGTGAGGAGCTTATGGAGGTTGTGACTCGAGCTGTCGCCAAATTGAGTATAAACTGGCCAGCTGAGAGGCAGGAGGTTCGTCCTAGAAGCAAACTAGACGAACGGTTTCTCCCCCTCACGAGCACAACCTCAGCGTCGGGGCCTTCCATTCTTTCCTGATCTCCACACCGAGGTGTCGAGATCATGGAAAAAACCGGCCTCCTATAGAGTGCATAGTCCTCAATTATCACACTATGCATCTATAGTGGGTCTTAAAGAGCACGGTTATGGGGCGATGCCTAAGGTGGAGGAGACGCTCGCGGGCTATCTCTCTCCCCAGTCAGCATCGTCCCTGAAGGCCCCGACATTGCCCACCAAGCCCACGAGGCTAACATCATCACTGGTGGGCAAGGCTTACGTAGCGTCTGGTCAGGCTGCAGCATGTCTCCACACTATGGGCGTGCTGCAGGCCTACCAGGCTGAGCTGCTTGGAGAGCTCGATGAAGGCGGGGGTATTGGGCCTGAGGCGGTCAGCGAGCTTCGGCGGGCCACAGATTTGTCTCTTCGGGCCACCAGGGAGACGGCCAGATCTATTGGCCGCTCTATGGCAGCCCTGGTGGCCACGGAGAGGCATCTGTGGCTCAATTTATCTGCTATCCATGATAGGGATAAGAATTTCCTCCTGGACGCCCCAGTCTCGCATCCTAGCCTCTTCGGCGACGCCGTCAATAGCGTCGTCGAAAGGTTCAGGAAGCTTCTCAGCAGACGGCGGCGTTCCAGAAGCTCCTTCCCCGCCGCCCTCAGTTCTCTGGGCAGCAGCCCCATCCTGCTAAAGCCAGCTCCTCACACCGTGCCACACAGAAACAGAGCGTAGCTTCTCGGGCTCCCCCTCAGAAAGATAGGGGACCAGGGAAGCGCGCTCAGCCCCAGCCTCCTAAAAGTAAGACGGACCTGAGGGCCGTCATTACTGCCAGGAAGGCTGCGGGGAAGAGGTCCTGACGCTACCAGCGTCAGGCCTCCGAGGGCAGACCCCTCTGGAGAAAAGCGGTGTTCACCTCTGCTCACGGTGCCTGCTTCTCTTCGGTGCCCTCAGAGGGCTGTTCTGCCAACCCTGCCACCTCTGGTGCTTCAGGGCGCAGCAGTCCTCAGCAGGCGTGTAGCTCAGTGTCCGCCCGGCAACGTAGCGGCACTGGGCTGCGCGCCCCCTCTAAGGAGGGTCTCAAAGCAGTCAGTTCGGGTGTTCCCTGCCGGTTCCTCGTTACAGGGCACCGAACTGGTTGTGCAAGAAATACCAGAGGCCAGCCTTGAGAGGCTGGTTCCCTTAGTAGAATTTTTGGCAGCGTGGAAACTACTGCCAAACATTTCTCAATAGGTCCTGCGTACGATCGAAAAGGGTTATGCTATTCATCGGGTCTCGCCCGCCCAGATTTATGGGGGTCTTACCTGCAGTGGTGGGCCCCGAGCAGGCTCTGGTAATGGAACAAGAAGTAAAGACTCTGCTGGGAAAGGGAGCCATAGAACATGTACTCCCTCCAGACAGAGACAGCGGTTTCTACAACCATTACTTCATCGTTCCGAAGAAGGATGGGGGGGTTGCGTCCCATTTTGGACCTGCAACATCTGAATATGTCAGTAATGATGCTCAGGTTCAAAAATGTCTACATTGAGGCAGATCGTGTCACAGATCAGGTCCGAGGACCGGTTTGTCACGATAGACCTCAAGGACGCATACTTCCATATTTCCATCCTTCCTCAACACAGGAAGTTCCTGAGGTTTGCTTTTGGGGGCGAAGCTTACCAGTATCGGGTTCTTCCGTTCGGTCTAGCGTTAAGGTTAAACGCAAAGAAAAGTGTATTGTCTCCAGCTCAGAGCACCACTTTTCTGGGCACGGTTTGGGATTCTGTTGCGATGCAGGCGCGTCTGTTTCCTGCTCGCATACAATCAATCCTTTCCACCGTAAACTGGATAAAGCTAGGCCAGTCACTCACTGTGAAACAGTTTCTGAGACTGTTAGGTCTGATGGCGGCAGCGTCCAACGTGATACCTTTTGGCCTGCTGTACATGAGACCTTCGCAGTGGTGGCTCAGGACCAAGGGGTTTTCCCCGAGGGGAAATCCTTTTTGCATGATCAAAGTCACGCGGCGATGCTTACGGGCTCTGATTATGTGGAAGAAACCTTGGTTCCTGTCCCAAGGGCCCGTGCTGGGAGCTCCGTGCCGTCGCAAGTTGCTAACGACGGATGCTTCCCTCACGGGTTGGGGAGCGGTCCTGGGGGGCCGCTCAACGCAGGCAGTCACTCACTGTTAAACAGTTTCTGAGACTGTTAGGTCTGATGGCGGCAGCGTCCAACGTGATACCTTTTGGCCTGCTGTACATGAGACCTTCGCAGTGGTGGCTCAGGACCAAGGGGTTTTTCCCCGAGGGGAAATCCTTTTTGCATGATCAAAGTCACGCGGCGATGCTTACGGGCTCTGATTATGTGGAAGAAACCTTGGTTCCTGTCCCAAGGGCCCGTGCTGGGAGCTCCGTGCCGTCGCAAGTTGCTAACGACGGATGCTTCCCTCACGGGTTGGGGAGCGGGTCTGTGGAGGGGACACCATCTATCCTGGCATATCAATTGCCTGGAGATGTTGGCGGTCCTTCTTGCTCTCAAGAATTTCCTCTCAGGCCTCAGGGGCCACCATGTGCTTGTCCAGTCAGACAACACATCGGTGGTCGCCTATGTAAATCATCAGGGGGGTCTGCGCTCGCTTCCACTCTGCAGACTGGTGCACCAGATCCTCCTGTGGGCCCAAGGGAAACTGCTCTCTGGGCAGCTTACATCCCTGGGGCCCAAAATTTGGGAGCAGACATCCTGTCGAGGCAGGGGCTGAGGCCCGGGGAATGGAGGCTCCACCCCGAGGTGGTGGAGCAGATATGGAGGGAATTTGGCCAGGCACAAGTGGATCTGTTTGCGTCTCGAGAGACGTCTCACTGTCCACTCTGGTTTTCCCTCACGCATCCGGCTCCTCTGCGGCTGGATGCTATGGTACAGACATGGCCGAGGCCTCGTCTGTACGCCTTCCCCCCGATTGCTCTGCTCCCTGGAGTTCTGGAGAGAGTTCGCCGGGACCGAGTTCGGCTCATACTAGTCGCCCCGCGCTGGCCGGGCAGAGTATGGTTCTCCGACATCGTGGCTCTCCTGGACGGCTCTCCCTTGGAGATTCCCGTCAGGAGGGACCTTCTGTCCCAGGCGGGGGGGTTTATCGTTCACCCCCGCCCAGAACTGTGGAAACTGTGGGCTTGGCCTCTGAGGGGGCCCAGCTCATAGGTGTTGGTCTCTCGACTGAGGTCGTGAATACCATCCTCCACTCCAGAGCTCCCTCCACGAGGAAACTGTACGCTTTGAAGTGGAGAATCTTCACTTCTTGGTGCAGTGACCGCCAGCTTGACCCAGTTAACTGCCCGATTGGTACAGTACTGGAGTTCCTGCAGGTTCGGTTCACTGCAGGGTTATCCCCGTCCACATTAAAGGTCTATGTGGCGGCCATAGCTGCTTACCACATTCCTTTGGGTGGTTTATCGGTGGGAAGAGACCCATTAGTTACACGTTTCCTTCGTGGCACATTGAGGCTGAGGCCTGCAGTCCGATCACGAGTTACAAGCTTTGTCGGTGGCCCCGTCATGCTTGGAGTTTGCGCCCGGGATGGTGAAAGCCTTTCTCCACCCGAGGCCAGGCTATGTTCCTAAAGTGCCTACTAATGTGGCCAGATCTTAGTGCTGCAGGCTTTCTGTCCTCCTCCCTTCCGGGATTCTGACCAGGAACGCAACAACCTGCTATGCCCAGTCCGGGCGTTGGATGCGTATGTCCACAGAGCTGCCCTGTGGCGGAAGACAGAACAATTGTTCGTTTGTTTTGGGGCCCCTAACACCGGGTCCCCAGCATCTAAGCAGAAGATGAGTAAGTGGATAGTCGAGGCTATTTCACTCTCATATGAATCGGCCGGACTTCCTTCCCATGGCAGTTCGAGCCCATTCGACCCGAAGTATGGCTGCCTCTAAAGCTCTGCTCTCCGGAGTATCTTCGTGACGTTTGTGATGCGGCCGGCTGGTCCTCGCCGCACACATTCGTGAGGTTCTATGATCTTGACCTGGGCTCCACTGGGGCTCAGGTTCTCTCTTCTAGTGTTCACGTTTCACTAGCTAGTCATTGGTCATTATGGCGACGTGGGTATTAGCGTTCCCATTGCGTCAAACTTTCGACGCAGCTCGAAGTTCCCTAGAAAGGGAACGTCTCGGTTACGACTGTAACCTGGGTTCCCTGAGAGGGAACGAGACGCTGCGTCGCCCTGCCATACTTCCTGCATGCCTATCAGCAGCGACTTCAGACTTTGAGAAGCTGGCGATCGCTGTTTTTCAGCGTGCTTTATAGTTCCTGGTTCGTGACGTCACCTGCCTCTGACGTCGAGTCACACCATTGGACGGATTTCACATGTGCTTCATGACGCACTCACGCGAAGCGTTCCCATTGCGTCAAACTTTCGACGCAGCGTCTCGTTCCCTCTCAGGGAACCCAGGTTACAGTCGTAACCGAGACGTTTTTCAAGTTCAAGTTCACCAACATTTAATCTACTAACTCCCCTGACTGCTTTGTCGGACAAAATAGCGGATTCGGGGTTATGATTGGTCAGATCGCCTGGCAAAGGGTCAATCACAAGCAGCATGATGAAATGCATTAGTGTTCAATTGTTAGTATTTTATTTTATTGATTGGTTTATTTAAATAGGGACATTACAAAAAAAGAGTGTACATTGTATTTACAGATTATAGCATATGTCAATTTGCATCTCTGGTCCCCCCCAAAAAACAACCCTGCTTACCGAACTTTTATGTCCCTGACGTTGACTTTACTTAACTTTTTATCAGACATCATCACTTATTTAGGCTCATTGGTATACGTGACTGCCTAGATTTTGGCAAAAACTGCGTAAACATACATTTCCCTGCAGTTTCTGGCAGAAATGAACAGCAACTTGAATTCATTTGCACACAATTTATGATTACAGGGCCAAATTATCAATACATAAAGAGTTATTTTCATGTAATTCCTTCCTAATACTATGTTATAATCTTATAAATAGTGTTAATATTATAGATTCAGGCTTTTGATCTTAACAAGACAAAGTTATACATCTCCTGCGATACATGCAAGTTCATTGTTGGACATCGGACATATTGATGGCATTTTATAATGAGATTAATTTTGTTAACATTATTTATCATGAACTAACAATGACCGATCCTATTATAGAATTTATTAATCGAGGTCAATTAATTTAATTTAATTGTTAATTTCTACATGTAAATTTGTCTATGTGTTCATTTCTACATATAAAATTTGGGTTCAATTCTCACTAACTAGTTGCTTATTACCGTGCATATTACTAGTACTTTGGCTGTTTATTAGTACTTATAAAGCAGCGCATATTATTTTTTTCATTCTGCATAACCTTATTCTACATCCCCTAATCCGCAATATCTCAATTTAAACACTACCTTACTAACTATTAATAAGCAGTAAATTAGGAGTTAATTGAGGCAAAAGTTGATCGTGAATGTGTTCAAAAGTTGTAACATGAACAAATGAACAACATGAATTTACAATGAACAATATTTAATAATTAATATGGCAACACTTTAGTTTAGAGTCCAATTTTCACTATTATCTAGTGGCTTATTATCACGCATATCGGCTATTTATTAGTACTAATAAAACATATATCATATATCATACTTATTCTGCATGGCTTAATCTTACCCAGTACCTAAACAACCACCTTACTAACTATTAATAAGCAGGAGTTTATTGAGGGAAAAGTGATAGTTAATAGTTAGTTAAAAGTAAGAATTGGACTCTAATGTAAAGTTTGACTATTAATATTAGCATGGATTAATAAAGGATTTGTTGGGAAACTGTTATTTAAGTGTGTTTAACTGTTTTTAAGTGTGTGAACTTTTGTGTGTGAACCTTTAATTTGCCGAGCAGCATTTGTGACCAGACAAAACTTCGGATTAGCTTGATAAAACAAAAAATAGCGTCATGAAAATCGCTCAACCAGGTGTAATGGAGACACTCCAAAATGATTGATTGTTTCAATGCGTCTGATTGTATCGACCGAGGTGGAAAAGACCTTGATGGCAGGTGTATAATTAGCAGGGTAATGATCCACGAGACCTGTTAGTGTTTGAAAGACCACATAGTGATGACTACATTGACCCCTAAAGATTTACTTGAACTTAGACCTGATCCATTCCACTGTTGTTTTCATTGGGCATTCATGCGTTTCTAATCCTAACAGCACCCTTCAGTTCAGAAAAATGATCCGGTGTCCAGCTAAGTTGTTGGTTTTGAGATGAATGGTAATGCAAACAGTTAGCTCTCTCCAGGCATATTAGAAAACTTTCGCTGGAAATGCATGTGGTTGCAATATTCTTCTCTACACTGTTAAAAAAATTACTGTAAAATTTACAGTATAATACTGGCAGCAGGGTTGCCAGCCGGTTACTGTAAAATGTACAGTAGTTTTACTGTAATTTAATTTACAGAATTTCCCTGTATTCTGATTACAGTAAATAACTGTATTTTTTTTAATTACGAAGGGTCAATTTACAGCAATATTCTGTAAATTTGAGTCAAACCAACACATGACCCCAGAATGCATTGCAGTTTACAGCAATATGCTGTATTATTAAAAAACAGCCAGCGGCTGTGAAATAATGCTGTAATTTTTACAGTAATTCATTACAGTGTATCTTGGGGGAAACTATTCCTTCAAGCGCTTTTCACAGTTTGAATCAGTATTGTGTTGTTCGAACCTACCAACCCATATCTTAAACCACACCACCCCAACTTCTGAGCTGGAAAATCATACATATTTGTCATGTGATTGTCGCATTAGGTTAAATTTAAGCAGCCAGTGCTCTGAGGCGCCACTTTGTATCCATCCAACGGTATCTCACGACCAGTTCATATGTATTTTTTACGAGGTGCCTCTCTCACTCGTACAAATTCATATGATTTGTCTAAACCCCAGTGACGGGTAGGATTAGGGGTGGTTCATTCGTACAAGTTCATATGTATTTGGCAATACGTACGAATTGGCATGAAACATACAAGTGAGGACGTATGAATTCATGTGAAATACATACGAATTGCTGTGAGATTGGGTTGATCTATCCCAGTGTTTCTCAAACTTTTTCAGCCCAAGGACCACTTTATCTTCCAATTTTTTTCTGAGGACCACCTAACAGAATCCCACTCTAACACGCCCCCCAAAAACAACAAAATAGGAAGGATAAACTAAATTTAAGTTTAATATGCAACTGTTTCAAGTCAAAAACTAATTATTCAAACACAAATGCAATGATATGATCCATTTTTTCGTTATTAAAACACACTGACGTCAACCCCCCTGCCCGCAATCCGGGTGCAGGTTAAGAGCTTGCCTAGTTTAGGTCATCTTTTCGCGGACCACTAGGGGGCCGATGGCGGACCACTAGTGGTCCACGGACCACACTTTAAGAATTACTGATCTATCCCAAACTCTCAACCCAGCACCACATGAGTTTATACTTGGTAGTTCATGTGTTTGTTTACCCTCCTAAACTCCCAGTCAGCAGGGAATCTCATCAAAGACCCGATCGATCAAAGAGATCAGCTAGAATGACCAGTTTCGTAAAAAACAAAGTGACCGATACTGAGCAAATATATAATAGGGATGGACGGTATAACTAAAATCTTGCATCACAGTCATGGATAACAAGTTTTGATTTGGAAATTCAACCACCAAAAATGACATACACTACCATTCAAAAGTTTTTTTCATATTAAAGTCTCACATGCTCACCAAGGCTTCATTTATTAATATTGTGAAATACGATGATTACAATTTCCAAACTGAAATATGTTTGAATAGGTTTGATTTGATTCAGCATCATTATTCCAGTCTTCAGTGTCACATGATGCTTCAGAAATCATTCTAATATGCTTATTATTATCAATGTTGAAAGCAGTTGTGCTGCTTCACATTTTTGAGGAAACAGATACAGTTTTCAGTGATTAATTTATACATTCTTTGATGAATAGAAATAAACTATGAACTACATTTATTTTATTTTATATATTGATCAATTTGCTGAATAAAATTGTAATGTGTATTACATAAATTGTGTAAATGTATGCAACACTTTTTTTTGTTGACAATCCAGTCAATAAAGAATATTTTGCCATTTGCCAGAGAAGATTCCTACACTTAAAGCTTCTGTCTGGGGCACAATTTACAAAGAACACTATAGTTGTCTGCATGATTCTGCAGTCTATCAATAGCTATAACATAAAGTTGAAATGAAAGAGGCATACTGTAATGACATGAGATTTACTCCTATAGTAAAGTACTGTATGTGACTGAATCGGACTCGTTTAGGAACATGGCGACAGACCAGAGGTGTTTGTCTTGCTGAAGAGACACACGGCCGGCTGCAGTTTGTGAAGGAGCAGCAGTAACTGCGCACAATGCCCCGGGGTGTTCCCGTGTCCCCGATTACCCACCCAGCTGGTGAATGCCTCCTCTGCGCGGTGGGGACTATCCAGATCAGCTTTGTGACAGAGTGCTGGAACCTCCAACAAAGAGCCAGAAGAGCTCGCCTCATAGAGACATCTATTTACAGAGCAAACAAAGTGGAGTTTGCTAAGTTGGAAAGCAGGCCTGTTGGAAAAGAGTGATGGCCAGTCTTAATCCAACCCTGCATCTTCTTGTGCAAATTCTCCAGAACACATCAAAGGCTGGGATTCCCAGTGTGGGTGGGATCAGAAGTGGCAGCCGCACTAACGGCACTCACAATCAACCCCCATGGCCCAGCTGGGACGATATCATACACGTTGGGCTTAAGGTCCAAAAAAAGATGCTAATGAGAGTCTATGAATGCTTGTTATGCTGATATCACACTTTGCCGGTTGTTTTTGCCCCCCACACCTACGGGAAACGGCGAAGATGTGATATAGTCCGGGGCTTTATTGCAATTTTTGGTTGGAAATTCAATCCCCAAAATTACTCATACTCTTCTGAAGCTGATGATGTTGATAAGATTGAATGATTTTGAAAGAAGTCTCGGTAACACTTTACAATAAGGTTCATTTGTTAAACATTATTAACTAACATGAACTAACCATGAGCAATACATTTGTTACTGTATTTATATCTCAAAAATTCTCAAAATACAGTTCAATTTCAATACAGTTCATTAACTGATGTTAACAAGATTTTAAGAATGTATTAGTAAATGTTGGAATTAACATTAACAAAAATGAATATATGCTGTATTAGTGCAGTTCATTGTTAGTTAATGTTAACTAATGAACCTTATTGTAAAATGTTACCGAAGTCTCTGACACCGTGTCAACCAAACGCGATGCGATAAAATTCAAGCGACAAACAGTTTGTCTGTCCACACCAGACGTGACGCGACAAAATCAATCACAAACCGCAGCCAATTAGAAGAGCGTGAGGGTGGGCTCTCTTGGGAAGCAGTCACAATGAAATGGATAAGTACACAGGGTTGGGAAGTAACGAAATGCAAATAACTTAGTTACGCGTTTTAAATGCAAAATTTGATTAACCGTATTTCATTACAGTTACATTTTAAATGGCTGGTAATCAGATTACAGTTACATCTGAAAAGTATTTTAGATTACCAAAGTGATTACTTTGAATTTTTATGTCATTTAAACAGCAATTGGTGATTCTCTGACTCTGACCGTCTGAAAAAGCAGAGTTAAGTTTCATCAACATTTTAATACTTTTAAGAGAGATCATAAATATTTTGTTATTTTTATATAGTACAAGACAAAATGACTTAACAACTTAACTTAACTGTCCTGTCATGACCTGGATGATCCACGACTGTTTTCATGTTTTTGTGATAGTTGTTTGTGAGTTTTTTGCCCTCACAATTGAGAGTTTGCATTTCACAATTCTGACTTCTTTTTCTCAGAATTGCAAGATTTAAACTCACAATTGCAAGTTATAAAGTCAGAATTGGGAGATATACACTTGCAATACTATTTTTTTCTTACGATTGTGAATTTAGTATGTGAGTTTATATCTCATAATTCTGACTTAAGAAGCAATTGCAACTTCACGCAATTCTGAGGGAAAAAGTCATAATTGTGAGATAAAAACTTGCAATGACCTTTTTTGTGTTTGTTCCACACTTATTAGTATTCCAAAGTATTCTAAAGTATTTAGATTAAGTTACTAAACTTGAGTTGACAGTTTGAACATTCTAGTGCCCGTTTATTTATTTTCACATTATAAATGTGAATATCCAAGGTAACTTTCAGTAGCCTACGGCTACAAACCAGAGAACACAAAATGATATTCAAATGGAAATTGGATGCTTTTAATAATAAAAGTAAAGCACATGAACGTTACTTGAAATTATCATTGCTATATTTTGTGTTGTTTCTAAAATAGAATCATCGCCTCATCTTCACGGATGGTTAAGACAAAAACTCTAACTGATATATATATATATATACATATATATAAAACAACAACAACAACAAAAACTTTTACAATAGTTAAAGGCCCAATATGTAAAATTTTTGCAGTAAAATATCCAATAACCTCCAGGCCAGTGTTATATAATTTGTTCAGTTAAGTACTTATAATATCCGGGAATAGCCTGTCAACGAATAGGTAACAGCCTGTCATATCCACGTTACCCTCGGCTTCCGCTTTTACTGCTGTAGAAACCATGACAACATAGTCTCATGGACAAATGCGGGAATAGTAGTTGTGGCGTCTATCTTGTTTCACGCTGTCGTTATGGAACACAATTATTCTTTACTGTTCGTAGCTGGTCCTGTCAACAAAGTCCCATAAACGTACCAAATGACCCAACAAGATTTTGGGACAAGAAGAGAAATAAAACGAGGATCAGCATCGGTGTCGCATTTCCTAAATGGAAAAAACTTTGTGACAAACTTCAACTAGACAGAGACGCCGATCTTCCATGTGTTTTAATAGACAGGTGAATAACTATCTGGATTCCTTTACTGACGGAACCTTGTGATTATTAAATTGATCAACAGTGTCAGTCTTATTGTTTAAATGTCTTGTTTTTGTCTATGCATGTGATGTGAAAAATGGTGAGGTGATGTTCTCTACGAAC
The DNA here is from genome assembly GCA_037194245.1 of Opsariichthys bidens. Lineage (NCBI taxonomy): Eukaryota > Metazoa > Chordata > Actinopteri > Cypriniformes > Xenocyprididae > Opsariichthys > Opsariichthys bidens. The sequence goes on along the minus strand of CM074304.1, from coordinate 4,301,839 downwards.
ACTTCAAGGCATGAACGGTTGGCTGAAATTTAGTTTTATGCTGTAGCTTTAGTGAATTACTTCAGTACATCAAATATGTCAAATGCCAAAACTGCGTATGAGTTGATTCTGTACGAGTAATGTTTATTAAGGACAGCATTTGGTTTTTGATTAGTTTGTTGACATTGCCATACACGTCACCCAGCGTGATAATGGAAATTAATACAGTGTTATACATAAATATTAATCAGTCTTTTTGCAAATGATGTGGGTACGTTCAACTGTACTTTTACTATGATTGTTTTGAACACATAAAACTGTGCAGCGTTATCGCACCGATGAACTGGACAAATGCAGTAACATCTATGACAACCAATTTAGTGTTAAACCTTGCTTTACTTTTTTTTTAAATCATCAAGAGCAACATTTATAAAACTACAACTTTACCTCATCCATGAACATGATATATGATTCCCATCTGATTGATTTAAATCAGTGGTGGAGTTGAAGACAGTTCCGATAATTCAAGCTATGCCGCTGTTGGTTGTTGTTTTGATTGTACGCCCTCTAGTCAAAAATTTTACATACTGCACCTTTAAATCAATAATAATAAAAAAAATACGATAAATCATGGGTCACGGCATCGTGTCACGTGTAGTTAGAACACAGTGTTATGCTCACCAAGGCATTTATCTGATAAAAATACAGTAAAAATAGTAATATTGTGAGTTTAAAACATATTAAAACGTAATTTATTTCTGTACATTTAATTTGTTTTATTTCTTTTTTTCCGTTTCTTCTCTTCTCTACTTGCCCAATTCAGCTGTCTAATAAATCTAGCATTGTATATTATGACTATTTTTGGCTCTTTGACGAATTGCTTTTGTTCCCCTTTTGTAAATTGCTTTGGATTAAAGAATCTGTGCTAAATGTATAAATGTAAATGTTTGAATAAAAGCATCTGTTACATGTATACATGTAAATGTTGAACTGAAGGGTTTGATAAATAATTTCATATGTGGCTCTGTCGTGCACATGGGCGCACGCTGAATTCATCAAGTTTCTCCTGTTTCTTATGTCGACTAGATGAATCCTAGTTAATAATCATCTACATCCATTTCCTGTAGAAGAAAGGAACCCTAGAAAACCGCCCAAAGGAAGCGCCATCGTATCCCATTAGACTTCTACACAGGAGGAGCGTGTTTGCTGTATGTGTGAGTGCTTAATTCACCGTCCAAACAGATAACACAATCAGATTCACACTCTTACAGATGTTGTACACTTGGAAGTAAAAGCAACCACACTGTGGGGTGATTCATGAATTTTGGGAGAAGTCTGCATGCTGACAAAAGAGAGCAAACTGTGAGATCTTTACTTCCAGGAAGCAAAAGAGCTTAGGGATACAGAGGGAGAGAGAGAGACATCGAGAGGAGGACAATGAATAGAGGTGTGATATGTTTGTGTAGTGATGGGAACGAAGAGCATATTTTTAACGGGGTCAGCATCTTTAATCCTTTCCCAAATGCGTTCCTGAAGCTGCACGTCTTCGAAGAAGGAAAAACACTCTTGTTGTCGAGAAACAACTAATCATTTTCATCAGTCTCTCTTTTATAGGAACAGTTCGCCTAAAAATCTAAATTCAGTTTTCCAGTTTGAAAGTGTGAATGTGGTTTGTCAGCTACAACTGCATTATGTACAGTTCAATCTTTTACTCAAACAAATATTGAACAATTTCAGAAGACTAATGGAAATGTTGTTCAGGACTGAGGTGGTGCTTGTTTGGTCATTTGGAGCTTGATAGATCTTGATCAGGGGTAGTCGTGGCCTAGTGGTGAGGGAGTCTTGTAATCAGAAGGTTGCTGGTTCGATTCCCACGCCAGCAGGAATTGAAAGTGGGGATTGTGAATAAACAGCACTCTCTCCACCTTCGATACCATGACTAAAGTGCCTTTGAACAAGACACCTAACCCCTAATTGCTCCCCTTGTAAGTCTGATAAATGATGAAAAATGAAATGAAATGAAATGAAAATGATCATTAGCTGCGTTTCCACTGTTGGGCCAAAAGCTATTGTGCCAGTGTATGCCAGAACCAGTCATGTTTCCACTGTTGTTTCCAGGGCTTGATCGGGCCTCCTCGGGCCTTCTTTTTGTTCTTCTTCTTTTTCTTGTTGCTCTTGTTGTTGTTGTTGTTGCTGTTGTTCTTGTTCTTCTTCTTCTTCTTCTTCTTCTTCTTCTTCTTCTTGTTTGAATTAGTGGCTGTTGGCAAGTATACGTATAGTGTAAAACAACAACAACAACAACAAAAACCTTTAACTAAATTATTTTAATAGTTTTGTTGCCTTTAAAAAGTCTAGTAAAACCTTGAAAACTTGTAGGTGATTTTGTAGCAAATTCTGAATTGACAAACCATTGATACCTAATGACTTGATTTGTTTTTATAACATTATTCTTACATTATTATATCTGATGTATTCAAACATTCTCCACAGTCTCTGGGATTCTACATGCGCTACAGAAGCCTGTATCATGATTTCAAACGATATTTAAAGACTGGTTGAGTACTGTATGGTCTAATCGGACATGAGAAATAAACAAATCTTCCCTTCTATTACCAGAAAATTCTCTCTTATGGCCTACTTACTTTTGTATACTGTACAAGGGTCTTCCCTCACCCTCCTTATCCTACAGTTCTTGCCATATTCCTTTTATTGCTCTTTTTAGTAGCCCTTTGGATTTGAATTTGCAAATCAAAGCAAAAGCAAAAACAAAACAAAACAAAACAAAACAATCTTGGACAAGATTGGAAATGGTTAAATGTACTGTTCGCAGTTAAAAATGGCCGCATTGCAAATGAATGTGAAACTAATTTCATCTAGTGGAAACGTTTATTACTGCACCCAAACAATCTCTTACTGAAAGTTTTGAGATGGCAACCTCAAATTTGGAACACAACTTGTTTAAATTCATGACTTTTAAAATATATTTTATGTGCATTTTTCATAACAATAAATGTAAAATTCTATAACTTTTTTATAAGCTTACTTTTTTTAACTTCAGCAATAATCAGACAACTATCTTCTTTGAAAAGAGATCAAGCTTACGTCTATCCTCCAAAGCATTCGAGATTTATGACAGTTTAACTTGGAAATTTCATTTTCAGGTCTATGCTCAAAAAGTTAATAAATGGATTATAACCACTGCATAAATATAATTTAGTCACTTAAAATCCCTTAAAAATACAAAATATTATCGATCAAAAATATAGTACATTCATTTCACTGAGGGAAAAAAAAAAATGGTAATTTTTGACAGCAAAGTGAAGAGCACCAGAGGGTAAATGGCATATTCCTTTGGCTTATTCCTATTTCTGAATTACCCAAGGTTTTCTTGGCTAACGCATCTAATTCTTCATTCCCTTCCACCCCTACATGGGATGGTTCGGAGCTTCCTCGGGGCCAATGGCCAGGGGGGTTTGGCCCGCCAAATACCTTGGTCCAAAGTGGGCCAACAGGGGCTTGAGGAGTGGTCATGAACAAGCGCGGTGTTTATCGGAGTCAGGAGAAGGTCAGCGCCGCTGCTCGTTTCCCATGCTACCAGCTAACATCAACATTTAAGATCTTTAGAAAAATGTTCAGATCAAAACTCACTTTCAGACACCAGTGAGTCTTTGAAATAACTTTTGATTCCGATGGGGATTCTGATCACCATATGAGGCAAAAACATATTTAAATGCTATGCTAAAAACCGCTTGAAGACGTTAGACAAATCATATTTGATTATAATCATGTATTTAGTTGGTTTTATATTTCATCTGTCTCCTCCCTATGCATTTGTTGATACTGGACTAATGTATCCACATATTTCATAAATAACATACTCTGGTTAACTCGTATAACTCCCAATGAGATGGGAGGAAAGATTTGTCAATGCTTTTGTGTTCTCTTGTAAATGTTTTGCGGTTTCTCTGAGGAAACATTTTGCAAGCGAACGCAAAGTTTCTTGGGGGAACGCAAGACATTTGCGAGAGAACCTAAAAGCATTGATCACACCATGTCCCTTTTGGGGATGCGTAGAGATGATACCGGTTTGATTCAGCATCATTTATGTGCACTCCTGACACAAATGAATAAATTGTTGTCTCTGCAACATTTTTATTGTAAATCATTGGTCAAATATCGATGCTGGAGTCTTAAGTCTTTAAGTAAAGACCCATTGTCATGTTCCTTTTTACGATCAACCAAGTTTTCAGTCAGCTAGTTTTCCCATGCTATGAAACGGTGGGTCATGTGACATTGCTTGGAAGCATGTTAAATGGTTAATTCACCCAAAAATGAAAATTCAGTCTTTGATTCCTCACCCTCATGTCGTTCTACACCCGTAAGACCTTCGTTCAGCTTCAGAACACAAATGAAGATATTTTTGATGAAATCTCTATTGACAGCAAGACAATTAAAACTTTCAACTAAAAAACGTATTTAAAACAGTTCATGAGAGTACAGTGGTTCAACGTTAATATTATAAAGCGTCGAGAATTTTCAACAATATTTAGTGATGGCCGATTTCAAAACACTGCTTTGAAGCTTTACGAATCTTTTGATTCGAATCAATGGTTCGGAGCACCAAAGTCACGTGATTTCAGTAAACGAGTCTTCGTTACGTCATAAGTGATTTGAAATTTCAATAATTCTTGTGACTTTTGCAGTTTGATACGCGATCCGAACCACTGATTAGAAACAAAAGAAAAGCTTCGAAGTTTCATGAAGCAGTGTTTTGAAATCGGCCATCACTAGATATTCTTGAAAGGTCGTTATTTTGTTTTTTTGGCGCACAAAAAGTATTCTCGTCAGCTTATGATATTAATGTTGAACCACTGTACTCACATGAACTGTTTTATACATGTTTTTAGTAGCTTTCTGGGCATTGAAAGTGTTAATTGTCTTGCTGGTAATAGAAGCCTCACTGAGCCCTTTCTCGCTATTTCAAAATATATTCATTTATGCGTGAGCGAACCCTTTAAGGGTGGGTTTTCATGACAGTTTCCTTTTGTTTTACACAAATGAAAGTGATACAGATTTAGAATGACATGAGGATGAGTAAATGATGACAGATTTGTCATTTTGGGGTGAACTAACTCTTTAATCTGAAATTTTCCACCTTTTCGTTTGGCCTTTTCTGTTTTTGAAGCAGTAAAGCACCGATCCCTGTTTCAAGGCGTCTCTGAGGGGAATAATATAGGCTCTATTTTCTAATATAGACTCCATATGATATGGAAGCCCTCATATAAATGAAATGTTTCAATTTGAAATATGTCCCAAAGTTTTAAGTAGCATATAATTAACATAGAAGAACTGCATCCAGTGGTCTGGGCCACTGCATGAGTGTGGAGTAAATAAAGTCCTTTTTGGCTCAGATACTGTTAGTTCAGCTGACCGTTTCTTGTCGGACCCTCTAAAATTTCATTGTGCACATTAACGTAAGTTAACATTTATCTTCTGTTGACATCTGCACAGAGCTGTGCTTCAGTAACTTAATGGTTCTGTGGATTAGAGCTGTGACATAAATGGCTGTGCGTGAAGTTTTGCCTATAATGTGTTTTATGATGCTCAGGAATCTAACAATAAACTTGTGTAGGATACAGTCATGCTAATATGTAACACAACACAGCCAAAGTTCCCACCCTGCTGTTAACACCAGTAACTGTAGATGCAGCACATATTCATCATTGTACCTCGGCAGTGACCCATTAAAGCTCACAAAATCCACTTTTAAACTAACAGAAACATGTGTCATGCAACAAGATGTTAAGGCAGCTTCGTTCAGAATTACAAGGAGGATAGTATTTCGCTTCATCTCGCTCTTTTAATACTTGCATGAATTCACGCCCTTTTCCGGGAAATCAAATCTTCCAAATTTAAATTAGAGTGATTTCCTGTGAATGCTGAAGAAATATAATTCACGTCACTGCCCTTTATGACCCAAGAATATTCGATTATTAGGATAAGAACATAATAACATATCAATTGCACTAAGACAAACACTTGAAACAGAAAACCGTTTTTTTACGTCATTTTTACCAGTTGAGAACCGGTTCTGTTAATGGTTCTTGAAAGTCTGCATTTTTGCTGTGTTATTATTGAATTTATAGTACTACCGCAAAGGAATTATGTTTTATTTGTGCATGATCTCTGTATTGTTTAAGCCCTTGCCTTTCCAAATTTGCTCATTCAGACATATTATTTGGCTTTCAAAATTGCAAAACTGGTTCACATGCAACACATGTCTGGTTATGATACTGTTCTTTGTTATTTGATTATTTACTGCTGCCATGAAAAAACAATATATATATATATATATATATATATATATAAACACACACACTCACCTAAAGGATTATTAGGAACACCTGTTCAATTTCTCATTAATGCAATTATCTAATCAACCAATCACATGGCAGTTGCTTCAATGCATATAGGGGAGTGGTCCTGGTCAAGACAATCTCCTGAACTCCAAGCTGAATGTCAGAATGGGAAAGAAAGGTGATTTAAGCAATTTTGAGCGTGGCATTATTGTTGGTGCCAGACGGGTGTTAGCTGTGCATGCTGAAGATTAAATTTAATTGTTTTAATATTATTTAAATAATATAATGTATATTCTATTTGAAAGAGTGTAATGCATGAGGGTTCAGTTCGCATGAAAGTGTTACGCAGGGGAGAAGAGATAATTTTGGCTTCACCGAAATGTGTACTGTAGGCTGCATGTACCTCATGCTGTAGTTAAGGCAGTTGTCCCATGATCTAAACACCTAATGATGTACAGAATTCCCTACAAGGTTGGGTAGGATGTGTATGTATGAAGTATACGTTCTATTTTAAAGAAACCAACTTGTTTTTCTCAACCTCACAAGGAATTGTATGATCCCTAGTCATGGTATATAAGCTTGATGTAACATACTGTTCCTCTGAGAAGAGAGGCACATGAAGGTGGCTTGAAGACATTAGAACAAACTTCTCTCCTGACACACAATAAAAGTTTTCCTTGGCAAGGAATCCTGTGATTCAACTATACGGGGACAAAAGCTGTAATTTCAGATCAACAATGCTTACAAATGTAAATGGCATTCATCTTTGCTAAGTCTAAACCAGGTATATTTATGAGAGATGGCATGTCATTTTTATGTCATGACACCCCAGACTGGAGGTTCCCGAGTGGGATGAAATCATACAAGGATAGGTTGACCTCTAATGGATTTATCTAGTACTTATGTAACGGAAATCTGTGAACTGAGAACTTAGACTGATGAAATTTTCTCTCAAAGAGGATTTTATGAAAACTAAGAACCAGCAGCTCCTCACATAACTGATTTCACAATGTGGATTGATGCTAGAGTTGAGGCTCATTCACATCAAGCCTGCAACGATCCATTGCAGGGTTTTTTTCTTGCTTTTTTTTTTTTTTTTTTTAAGATGTTGCATTCATTCTAGTAAGTAAACATATTTCAGAATGACAACAATTAAGGCATCTTTACAGAGCTGAGTTAAGGCTGCTCTATCCCTGCTCAAAATTCTGTGTAAAGATGCAATGCAGCATAAAAACCAGACTAAATTATTCCTTCTCTAAATGCAGTTAAAATTGCTGTGTAAATGCATTTTTGCCACTTCTGAGCAGCATTAAACAGTCTGTGTAAAGAGTTGCCACTTCAGAAGCGCTTTGCAGTGTCAATTTGTCATAAGGTAAATCAAATAATTTCGGTCAGAAGAACTTATTGCGTTCGGCATGATTCTTAGATCCACACAACAAAATATGTATCAACTCTTGTGTGAGGGTTTGTTTTCTATGGAAGCTTGTTTCCACCACAGAATACAAAAATGTAAAAGATAATTGTGTGACGTTTTATCGAACAATTCTGACTTTTTTTTTTCTCTCAAAATTGAGTTTATATTTGAGAATTGTGAGACATAAACTGAGGGGGAAAAGTCAGCTCACAATTCTGATATTTTCTAACAATTGCGAGATTATATCATACAGCACGCAATTGATTATATCAGTTAATATTTCACAGTTATGATTTTATATCTTGCAATTTTGACTTTATAACTCGCAATTTTGACTTTATATCTCTCAATTCTGACTTTACAACTTGCAATTGTGAGTTTCTCACAATTTTGACTTTACAACTCACGACTGAGAGTTCATATCTCGCAATTTTGACTTTATATCTCGTAATTTTGACTTTATATCTCGCAATTCTGACTTTATAACTCACGATTGAGAGTTCATATCTCGCAATTTTGACTTTATATCTCTCAATTCTGACTTTACAACTTGCAATTGTGAGTTTCTCTCAATTCTGACTTTATAACCCATGATTGAGAGTTCATATCTCGCAATTTTGTCTTTATATCTCTCAATTTTGTCTTTATATCTCTCAATTTTGACTTTATATCTCTCAATTTTGTCTTTATATCTCTCAATTTTGACTTTATATCTCTCAATTCTGACTTTACAACTTGCAATTGTGAGTTTCTCGTAATTTTGACTTTAAATCTCACAATTCTGACTTTGATCTCACAATTCTGACTTTACAACTCACGACTGAGAGTTCATATCTCGCAATTTTGACTTTATATCTTGTAATTTTGACTTTATATCTCTCAATTCTGACTTTATAACCCACAATTGAGAGTTCATATCTCGCAATTTTGACTTTATATCTCTCAATTCTGACTTTACAACTTGCAATTGTGAGTTTCTCGCAATTCTGACTTTATAACCCACGATTGAGAGTTCATATCTCGCAATTTTGTCTTTATATCTCTCAATTTTGACTTTATATCTCTCAATTTTGACTTTACAACTTGCAATTGTGAGTTTCTCGTAATTTTGACTTTAAATCTCACAATTCTGACTTTACAACTCATGACTGAGAGTTAATATCTCACAATTTTGACTTTATATCTTGTAATTTTGACTTTATATCTCTCAATTCTGACTTTATAACCCACGATTGAGAGTTCATATCTCGCAATTTTGACTTTATATCTCTCAATTCTGACTTTACAACTTGCAATTGTGAGTTTCTCTCAATTCTGACTTTATAACCCACGATTGAGAGTTCATATCTCGCAATTTTGTCTTTATATCTCTCAATTTTGTCTTTATATCTCTCAATTTTGACTTTATATCTCTCAATTTTGTCTTTATATCTCTCAATTTTGACTTTATATCTCTCAATTCTGACTTTACAACTTGCAATTGTGAGTTTCTCGTAATTTTGACTTTAAATCTCACAATTCTGACTTTGATCTCACAATTCTGACTTTACAACTCACGACTGAGAGTTCATATCTCGCAATTTTGACTTTATATCTTGTAATTTTGACTTTATATCTCTCAATTCTGACTTTATAACCCACAATTGAGAGTTCATATCTCGCAATTTTGACTTTATATCTCTCAATTCTGACTTTACAACTTGCAATTGTGAGTTTCTCGCAATTCTGACTTTATAACCCACGATTGAGAGTTCATATCTCGCAATTTTGTCTTTATATCTCTCAATTTTGACTTTATATCTCTCAATTTTGACTTTACAACTTGCAATTGTGAGTTTCTCGTAATTTTGACTTTAAATCTCACAATTCTGACTTTACAACTCATGACTGAGAGTTAATATCTCGCAATTTTGACTTTATATCTTGTAATTTTGACTTTATATCTCTCAATTCTGACTTTATAACCCACGATTGAGAGTTCATATCTCGCAATTTTGACTTTATATCTCTCAATTCTGACTTTACAACTTGCAATTGTGAGTTTCTCGCAATTCTGACTTTATAACCCACGATTGAGAGTTCATATCTCGCAATTTTGTCTTTAAATCTCGCAATTTTGACTTTATATCTCGCAATTCTGACTTTATAACCCACGATTGAGAGTTAATATCACGCAATTCTGAGAACAAAAGTCAGAATTGAGGGATGTCAACTTGCAATTGCAGGAAGAAAAAAGTCTGAATTTTGAGATAAAGTCGCAATTACATTTTTCATTTTTTATTCAGTGACGGAGACAAGCTTCAATAGTTTTCTCCCCAAATTTACAAACTATTCTGAGCTCCAATTTTCCCGCAGTAGAGAAAAATCATAAATAAAAAACGATTGCACTCTCAGCACTTTTAAAACGAACACCTTCACAGTGAAAGTGATGCATAATGAAAACAAAACAATTAAAACTTGACACACTCAGATACATCCCTGATAAAGCCTTCTGACTGATGCTTTAGTTTTACAAGACATTTTGCAAGTGTCTTTAACCTATACTCGCTTACAAAGATCTAATCAGCCGATGCTGTGAATCTGAAACACTTCCCTGGGAGAACGGATCTTGAATAAGAATGCTTGCTGTCAGAGCAGCTCTGCTAAGACCAATAGAAGGCTTATGAAGAAGAAAGAGCTCTAACCAGGGTAATGTGTAAAAATAGCCTTTCATGTCAAGCCGATGTCCCAGAGCAAGATTAGGATTGCTGTGAGCATGTTTGACTAGTCATTCTATTGCCTGGGGAACATCTGCAGGCTAAATCCACTGCCTCATCTCTGATGTCTTCAAAACCCTTCAGAGGAAATTAGCCTCTGTTTTAGAGAAAACTGGAGGAGGAAAATGTGATGTGGAGCATTTACACCACTAATTGATCACAGAAACATTTCACACCTGAGCTGCTAACAGTCACAGATCCCGTGACGTGTTCATATACAGAGCACGTCAACACACGACTAGCCTGAAACCAGGTCTGAGTTAATGTTGTAATGCTGTCACGTCTTTTCTCTAAGGTTAAACATTAGCAGATTTTTCTCCTGACACTATTGTTTTCTGCTTTATAGCTCAACTGAATTTCGCATCGACACTGAACTGAGTGAAAACATTCGTGAGCTGGATCATGTCACAATTGTTTTTAGAGCTGATCTACAGCTAAAATTGAATTTGTTTGATAACTGATGAATTTTCACAACATTAATACTCCTGTTTTCCTGTTACAGTAATTACTGTGAAGCTGCTTTGAAACAATCTAATGCTGCAGAAATACTAGCCTATTTTTAAAGGCAGTTGCTATTTGCACTAAATGACAATAGCAGCATTTTCTTGACAATATGCCGTTTACACTAGGTAAAAATAGTGATAGATTCTACTTACACCATTTAAAAGTATTAGTTCTTTGCAATAAGTGTAAATAGTAGCCTAATTAGATTCTATCTATACTTAGGCAGATTCTATTTGCACATCAGTATTTTTGTAAATACAGGATGCAATAAAGTGTAAATCATTATATTTATTAAAATTATTAAATGGATGCTGCCTTATTAAGAGAATAAAAACCCTCTCTACACCTTCCCCTAACCTTACCCAATAAACACTGGGACGAGCAGGGCGGGCGAGAGCCGTGAGGGAACAGCGCGAGGCCATTGATGCGAGTGATAATGAGCGTCAGCTGCGCACTACACCGGCCTCGTATTTCTCACGGAGGAGCTCCGGAAGCATAAAAGAGGAGTGACGACAGTGAAGAACGAGAGAGGACCAGGCCTGGATTTTATGTTGTGTTTTACGCCATTTTACTTTTGTTTCGTTGTTTGTATGTTTATTTGAATAAAGTTACGTTGAATGTTCGCCGGTTCCCGCCTCCATCTTCCCGTTCTCACGAACTGTGTTACAAACACATTTAATATTATTATATTATTTAGAATGTATACTGGAAAACAAGACAAAAATACTGATAAAGAAGGTTACTTTTTGCAGTTTATCTGACAAAATGGTACATGTGTCCAGAGTCCTCATTGTTTAATGTGGTGGTAACACTTTATTCCAATAGTCCACTTTAGGCATTCTATAAGTATCTGCAACTACATGTCAACTAACTCTCATTAGAGTATTAGTAGACGTCTGTTTACTATCTGCTTACACTTTATTTTGATGCTCCTCAACAGACTTTCGACTGACTATGAGTAACTTTACAACTAAATGTCAACTTATTCTTCTAACCTGAACCCTAACCTAACAGTCTAATAATACTCTAATGAGAGTTGATTAACATGTAGCTATAAAGTTCCTTAGGCCAGGTTTTACACCTGGTATTAAGATGAGTTTTGGTTGATTGGATCACAAACAGACGAGGGGGATATTCCCATTTAGATCTGATGTTTTAATCTGTCTCTTTTGGCCACTTCTGTCCTGATTTTGTCGAGGGGAGGGTCTATGGGTGGGTAAATGTATGTTTTGTTTACAGATCTTTCGATCTAATGTACAGAATAAGCTTGCGCAGTTTACATTTGAACGCCCCCGAAAATGACGGAAAACATATGGAGAGCAATAGCTTTCATTTCTGCTCTGACCGGCTGTGAGCGTGTGTTAAAATTTAGGAATGGTGAGAGAACATTGTGCTTGGTACATTTTTCATCTTCAAATCAAACTTGTGTCTTCAGCCGACAAAGTTTAAATCCCGTCTGGTTTGCTCACTTCCCATAATGTTCAAACTTTAGGTCAGTGAGGAGAGTACGACGTGGTCTTGTATGGTTGTTTGAACACATTCAACCACATGAGCATTTAAACTACGAAAGCAATCCGGTCTAAAGCGTTTTCGACTACTTCTAAAAGTGGTCAAAAGTGGACAAGTTCTACTCCTTTTACACCACCTTCGCACCTGTATGTAGCATCGTCCACTTGTGATCTGATTGACCAAAGCGCATCTTAATTCCAGGTGGAAATATAGGCCTTATAGTTAATAGCATTTCTAAAATAAACCATTGAAATGAAGTGTATCTTTTTGCAGTGAATCAGACAAAAAACATTCAGGCAAAAACTGTTAAAATTGAGCAGATGTACAACATATTGTTATGGAACGTGGTGTAGATAAACCTCCAGGTCTAAGTATTATACAGAAATGTAGATTTTAATGAACAAAAGAACGAGATCCAGGAAAATGTTAGACAGGTACATATACGTCCAAAGACAAATGAGAACGGACAAAAACTGAGGGAGAACACAGGGTAGATATACACAGGAGCACAAGAGGATAACGAGAATAATTAATGATAAACAGCTGATGACAATGAACTAAAAAATGAAGGTAACCAAGGAGACAAAGGAGTGGCGGGAAAAAAAAAAAAAAACAAAGAGACATTTGACATATATCTGCTGATGTGTCCATTATCCATGTTATCCTATTCAGGAAACCATATTAGCTGATACATTTACTTCAGACTTTTTAAATTTGCTTCTCAAGGAAATGTATCTTGATTTAAGAATGATTAGACATTTGTATACTGGCGAAAGAAAAAAGCCAAAAATATTGAGTAAGAAAAACTTTCTTTTTTGACAAACTGACATCACTGCTGGCAAAAACATCAGGACGAATTAGGAAGGCTGATGTAATATGGCTTTGTATCATTTCAAGTGCTTTAATCACGTAAGTTTAATCTTTAAAACTGCTTTCATTTTATGGCTCTTAAGGGAATTAAAACTGTGCAATACCAGAGTGGAAACCACAGCAGAGTGAATGACTGCTCCTCCCTTATTTTTTACACACAGTCAACCACAGAGGCAAGAAGGCCTGAGAGAAATTTAGAACAAACAACACATTATGTTGTGGAAAATTGCATCTGCAGTCTCTCAGTGACTGGAGATGACAGGGAGGAACATGAATGGCTGTTTCATTAAGCTAGTCATTAAGACCTTCAATGTCAAGGCTGTTTATCTAGTGACTCTGAAAGAATCCAGAGCTTTGAAATCTCGCTGTGTACACAACCATACCTCACCATTTAATCATCATCAAACTCAATGATGTTAGTGTTAAATGACAAAAGCAATATACTTTGACTATATATAAAAAAAAAAAAATGTTGTGATGTTAAAAGTTAGAGTTATTGAGTTAGAAACCTTAATCAACACATTTTTAAAGGGATTCAGCTAATTATAAACTACAGTTCAAAAGTTTGGGGTTGGTCAGAATTGTAACGTTTTCTTATGCTCACCAAGGCTGCATGTATTTGATCGAAAATTAGTAATATTGTGAAATATTTTTAGAATTTTATTACAATCAGCATCTTTACTCCAGTCTTTAGTGTCACATGATCAGAAATCATTCTAATATGCTGAGTTGCTGTTCAAGAAATATTTCTTATTATTATAAATGTTAAAATTGAAGCCTTTCACTTTACTATATTCTCACTTTTAATCATGCATTGCTAAATAAAAGTGTTAATATATACATGTAACGGAACACACAGACTCACAAAATATCAGGTTAATAGGTGGTGTTTTATTGAACACAAATGGATAGGCAAACAAAGGGGAGTAGCAATGAAGTTGATGATAAGAGGAAGTAATAATGAAAGACACTGACAGTCTGTTTATATTGCAGATGCTAGAGTGAGACAATGGCGACGTTGTACAGAGCACACACTTCGAATCCAGGATATCCAGGTAGGTAAGTATCAGCAGGTAAAGGCAGACGAGGAAAACCAGGAAGAAGGAACATCCGAGGTGAGTAATACTGGAACGAGTGTCCTTAGCCGAAGTTGAGACTGGACGTGCTGTGGTGAAGTGTGTGCTTATATGTGGTGATAGTTAATGAGGTGATTGATGACAGGTGGTATTCGGTCAATATTCGGGGGATGGAGTGTGTCGTGATTGGATGGGTACAGAGCAAGGATTATTAGGAACACCTGTTCAATTTCTCATTAATGCAATTATCTAAACAACCAATCACATGGCAGTTGCTTCAATGCATTTAGGGGTGTGGTCCTGGTCAAGACAATCTCCTGAACTCCAAACTGAATGTCAGAATGGGAAAAAAAGGTGATTTAAGAAATTTTGAGCGTGGCTTGGTTGTTGGTGCCAGACGGGCCGGTCTGAGTATTTTACAATCTGCTCAGTTACTGGGATTTTCATGCACAACCATTTCTAGGGTTTACAAAGAATGGTGTGAAAAGGGAAAAAGCAGTCCTGTGGACGAAAATGTCTTGTTGATGCTAGAGGTCAGAGGAGAATGGGCCGACTGATTGAAGCTGATAGAAGAGCAACTTTGACTGAAATAACCACTCGTTACAACCGAGGGATGCAGCAAAGCATTTGTGAAGCCACAACACGCACAACCTTGAGGCGTATGGGCTACAACAGCAGAAGACCCCACCGGGTACCACTCATCTCCACTACAAATAGGAAAAAGACGCTACAATTTGCACGAGCTCACCAAAATTGGACAGAAAATGTTACCTGGTCTGATGAGTCTCGATTTTTGTTGAGACATTCAGATGGTAGAGTCAGAATTTGGCGTAAACAGAATGAAAACATGGATCCATCATGCTTTGTTACCACTGTGTAGGCTGGTGGTGGTGGTGTAATGGTGTGGGGATTGTTTTCTTGGCACACTTTAGGCCCCTTACTAAAACAATGAAACAATTCAGATTACTTAAAATGTGGCAGTTTCATGGAATAGACAATTCTAGATACTCATTCGATTGAACTGATTTGTTTAATTTGAGTTTGCCCTACTCAAACCAATTAATTATTTTGAGTGTTTGGGTTTACAGTGCTAAAATCTGCCTCCTAGAGCGAAACCAGTAGAGAAGCGCTAACACAAAAAGCCATCTACAAAACACAATGGAGCTTAAAGGTGTAACTGGACTGTAGTTGCAAAAGAATGAGTATTTGGGGGCATAACTCAAGTCTTGTGTGAAAGCTGGTGAAATAAGGTGATTAGCAGACACGCATCCAGCATTTCCATTTCGTAAAGTGAACCGCAATCTATTTGTAGTGCCACAAATCTATCAATGCTGGCAATCTAGGGAAAGAAAATGTTTATTTCATTTCAGTTGGGCCTCCATTCACAATGGGCAGCCATCCAGGGAGAATGGAATGATTGATTTTCCTCCTCCAGAATGAGGACGAATGAATGAGCGGACATGGCTTCAGATGAGACTCTTTTACTTTCTCTCCAGGTTCGGTCTAACGTAAACCTGTGAAAACCGACTGGGAGCAAAGGAATAGTTCGCGTCTCGGGTTACCTAATGCAATATTGATGAAAGATGAGAAGCGAGGGAGGAGGACTTGAGGAAGCGGCTTCCTGTAGTCTGGGACATCTCTGTCATACAGTTCTCAATGAGATGTTTTGAGTCTAATTTAATGTGACTCAGAATGAGGCTGTATCAGAGCTGAAAAGTGAACGAACGTCCCTCTACAGGAGCAACTGTCAAAGCCAAAGACAACCGTCAGAATCACACCTCCTATCAATATTTCACAATAGCTGTCAGAGATCTCTAGTGCGTCATTTTAAACGCCTCAAAGCGGCATGGGAACGTGAGCCTAGCGGGTCATTTTTACCGCGAATGCGTCTTTAAATACACTATTACCGGGGTAGGCGACGTCAGCGCATATATTCTGACATTTCCCACACATTACAGGTGCTCTTCTGTTGTGAAATAAACATATCTGACGGTTTCGCTGCACAGAGGCATGAAATATTATTCCTCCACCCATGATGTCTTTTGTAGGGCCATAAAACGGCCTGTAATTGTGCGCCGCTGCACGAGCGGACGCGAGCGTTGATGTGCTACTGCTTATCTGCTTCCCACAGATCATCATCACCATCACCATGACAATATGTTTAATTAGCGATGTTCCCCGCCATTGATGAAAGGGCCTTCCCAGCCTCCATACATGAACATATGAGACACACTCCTCTGGCGTTGCTAATTCAAAACCCTTTTATTCGGCTGTCACACAGGCAGAAGGCGATCGAACAGTCAGATAACACGCATCTAGCTATTCCTGTCCGCACATTTACCTCACAATAGCTCTATTTATTATGAGTTTATTCATGCGGCTTTGAAAGGTTCAGTACTTAGGTGGTCTCTGTCGCGAGGTCTTCGCTACAGTGCGGAAATTTAACGCAGAACAAGAGCATTGTTTGTATCCAAACTGTAATATTTATTACAATAATCTTGAGAAATAATAATATATTTAGTTGAAGGAAAAAAAATTTAAATTCTGTCATCATTTACTCACTCTCAAGTTGTTCCAATCCTGTATAAATCTCTTTCTTCTGCTGATCATGGATGAAGGTATTTTGAAGAATATGAGTAACCTGACCGTTTATAGACCCCATTGACTAAAAAAAAAACGAAACATTATACAGGTTTGGAACAATGTGGGTGAACTATCCCTTTAAATCCTGTTGCAGTGTAATTTTAGCATCATCAATGTGCTATTATAGCTTTTGTAAATATTTTATTTAGATTTATTTTTTTCTTTTTCACTTTAATTTTAGTTGAAGTTTTAGTAATTTAGTAAAATAGTAAAGCATTTTTGTCATTTTTATTAGTTTTATAAAACGTCTATATAGTAGTTATTAATTTCTTAGTTTTAATTTATTTAGATTGTTAATATAGTACTTCAACACTTTGAAATATTTTTATGTTTTTTAAAACATTTTTCATTTCACTTATGTATTTACGGAAGAGGATTAGTTGATTCTCAACATTTTATTTTGACTTTTTACTAGGAATTTAACACATTTTTTCTCGAAACACAACAACTTTATTCTCAAAATTTAATGTTTATTCTCAACACTTTTATTTCATTTTTTTTTCTCGAAATTTAATGAATTTTTCCCTCGAAACAACAACTTTATTCTCAAAATGTTACGTTTATCCTCAACATTTTATTTCAACTTTTTTTCTCGAAATTTAACGAATTTTTCCTCGAAACAATAACTTTATTCTCAAAATTTAGTGCGTTTATTGCTGACATTTTATTTAGACTTTTTTCTTGAAATTTTACAAGTTTAATCTCGCTTTAAAATGACTTTAATCTCGAGATGGTTTTATTTGTTTGGCCCTAATCCTCTTTCAATAAACATTTTTTTTGTTTTCAGTTAAAGATACTAACCCTGCCATGTTGTTGTTCTTATAGTGTTTTAATCTAGTTTTTTTTTTGTGCATATAAACTGAACAATTATTTGACAGCTGATAAGATATACATACATACATTTTACAGTTAGTTTCAATGTAGTTACCTACTTTTTGTGAGTAGCTTGTATTGCATCTAACAACTTTTTCAAAAGGTTAGCTTAACTCTAGTTTAACAACTTTAAATTATGGGCAGCTTGCGAACTACAGTTTTAGTGTATCTTCCCTAACACTGAGGAAGAGTCTGTTGGCTTCTTCACAGTGTTCTCATCGCTTTCATCCTCACTGCAGACAGTAGGGTGAGTAAATCTTGAGCGACACTACACAAGTAATTAGACTAATAATGGCTATCGCCTTAAAATGTGTTTATTTATTTACTGAGGAATGAAATTGAGGAAGGCACCTCCAGCACTCACGCAGAGTGCCGGTTTGTGTGAAATCCATGGGCACCGTTAGTTCTCTGAGAGTAGTGGATCTGTCAAAGTGTATTTGTTAAAAATAATAAAGAGTTCTTTAATGTGTTTGTATCGGAGGAGAGAGCTGTCTGCTTTCATCATATTCTCAGTTCACCTTTGCAGCAGATGCTGTCTTAACAAGTGCACTGCTAAACTAACTTTGACAAGCTGCAAATTTATGCATTATTATAACCTCTGAATTCTCCACAACTGGCCTTTTGTAGATTCCTTCTGATGTAGTTCACCTTTTTAGTTAAATTGACAGACGTCTACTTTAAAAGCATAACAAAATAGGATCATTAAAACACCAAGCGAGCTAAGAATGATTCGCAGATGGAAACATGTGGGAATATGACCTTTGTCGTCCCTAAAGTCCTTCCATTCTACTTTAAATTGATATTTAAGTTTAAATGTGAAGCGTGTGCAAAATCATGACTGTTTTTTGACAAGTTTCTTGAAAATCTGCCATTGGTTGTGATCCCGCCCACTCCGATCATCCTATAAATGACTTGCATATTGTAGTCTCGGCATATTACTCGGGGTTCAATACATTGAAAAACTGCACCCTCACAAGCAAATGGATAGCTTTTAGAAAAAAATTTGTTTTGTTTTTTTTTGGTAAATTTGTGTTTATGTAAGCCACCAAATCTCTTTAGGAATGCCGCATGAATGCAGCAGGCTTTCTTCATCCTCAAAAGCTTATTCACATGCAGCTTCCTGCTAACACAGGTGAATGTTTGAAAGCATATCTCTCTGTCAAGCTGACATATTCCTCAGACACTATTTCATATGGTCAGTACGCACAAAAATGAGGTAATGGTCTCTATTATCACCCCTCCCCTCCCAGACGAAACATACTCCGCAACGGTAAACCCTGTCTTCTTTCTGCTATCTCGCTCAACATGATGATGGTTAGTCGGCGCTAATCTGGTAAAGCCAACCTTTAGAGAGGGAGCCGCATAAGGGCTGGGGGGTGATGGGCTACGGTGTTGGGGATTGCAGTCTTGCCGGTTGCTGCCCCTGTCCACATCCAATGTAAGGTTATAGCAATATCATAATCCCTTCTCAGAGCCCCTTTGCGCAGAAGATGATGACTAAATTTCCAGTGTCTTATCACACACTCCCAGGCTGGAACTAGTACAAGGCGTTCTGAGGGAAACACAGCATGAAAAGTGGGGATGAGATGATCAGATTAGCCCTCTATTGGATTTTGTTTGTGGCACTGTGCAATCGGAGTTGAGCAGGCATTGGGTAAAATGCCCGTGGAGATTCAAAGCCTCCACTGATTCTTTTCACCCATTTTTGACTCTTCTTCATGGGGTTCGTTGAGGCTCCAGGGAAGGGAAGGTTGAAGAGAGGGAGGGAGGGAGCAAACAAATTCAGCACTTGAGGGCTTTGAGTTTAGGTGGGTGGGAGCTGGACGGCACCATAGAGGGAGATGAGTACGGCTGACTGGGGGGGATATTCAACAGGATGGCGAAAGTGGTCGCTGTCGGATGGGAGGCGTCTGGGAAGACCACCTGAGGCGAAGGTATTGTCATTTCACGACGCCTCTGAGAGAGTGGAAACCGTTGAGATGCTTTAATGGAATTAGGTAAACCAGCCACCCCCAACATAAAAGACTCAACACCAAACCGAAAGTTTGGTTAAAACAAACAAAAAAAACATCGTTGAGATTCTGCTGCGTCAGCATTGGCTTTTGTCTTTTGGAGCCGTCCACGGATAGATTTTTCAGTCCATGAAGTGTATGTCCAACAGAACTGATGAATGGGCAGCGGTTGTGTTGGAATCATTGTGGTGCTCATATAGAAGACTCCCCACAGACTACCGTATCGATGAGAGTCCCATCTGGGAACGAGACATTGATTTATGAAGAACAAACATTGGGTAGCAGATCAAACTTTGCAGCATTGCTTCTCCTCAGTGACATAATAAAGCCCCAACATCTCTGTAAACATGCATTAACTGAAGCATTTGTGAAAGATGCATCATCACCAATTGAGTCGATGTCACACAATTTGAAGTTTGACTTTGGTCCGATTTGGAGACCACGTCCTTCACATTTGTAGCAATGAAACGTGTTTGATTTCCTATCCAGAATGTGTGCCTCCACCTCAGTGTGACATAATTCATTCGTGCTCTGTTTCACATCTCAAGCCAGGACCCTTCAGCCATGGAAAAGTCTGAACTCAGCGTTAGCGCCGTCAATAAGGTAATGGCAAAAATCAATGGCAAAGATTTGGGTCAGATCTTAATTAAAAGAAACAACTGCTGATACAAATGATGTTTCCAATGTATCGATACCGCGGGAGTTGAGCGTTGAAGAACATTGATCAATGTACTTAACATTTGCATCCTCTTTCATCTTCTGAGAGACATCACTTAAGGGTCTCTCTCTTCTTTCCTCGGCTTCCTGCTCCCTTGCAAGGTGAACTGAAGGTCTACAAGGTTGTTCTTTCATTTAAAGCCATTCTTTCACTGTTGCCCTGTGCTTAAAGACCGGTAAAATCAAAGATCCCATTAAAATCAACAACAGGGGCCCTGCATCAGCCTTATGAAAATCAATGCACTTTCAGAAGAGACACACATTGCAGACTTTCAAATACTAACATGCTAATGCGAGGGGAAGAGTCTCCTCTGCTTCCAGGTTAATGGCGTAACCTCAGTCCTGGTTCGGATCTGTCTTTCCTTTTAGTGGCTTCTTACATTCACTGTGATTCTTGCTTTGGTTTCTGGGGTCGAACTTTCAAAGCAGGGGCTTGTCAAAGCTCAGACGGAAGAACAACGTATCCTCAAAGAGCGGAGAAAAAAGATCTTAATGCGGGGACTTAAACAACTGCGCTGTCTCGACACAACCGAAGCGGCTTCAAACTGCTCCAGTCTCACACGAACCATAAAACAATGATTATTAAAAGGAAAACTGAATTGATGGATCCCATTAAAACTAACCAAAAGTCTCTGGAGGCTTGGCTGCACAAACACCCAAAGTCAATAGCACGATTCCCAGGGTAGCCCTGACCAGAGACCTACTTTAAAGAGACATCAATCTGGCATGGCAGTTTCCAGGTAATGAAGCTACACTGGATCAATATTCAAGATTTCTTTCTTTAAATAAGGTAATAATGTTTGTGTTCCTCCTCTCGCAGGACTTTTTTCCAAGGCCTGCTCCAGTTCTAACACAGAGTGGAATGACAACTTAAAGAGCTGTAATGAAGCAGGGGACTATCACTGCTGTATTAAGCACTGTTGTTTTGTTTCCTTTTTTAATTCCCAAATAGGCTTTACGTGGTCACAATCCCACAAATTCAATATGCACTGTTTGAAAATCATTATAACATGATGTCGATTGATCACAGCTAGTCACTTAGGATCATCCAGGCCTTTGGTTTTGACGAGCCCACAGCACAGATGGGAATGTCTCCAATCCCATAATGCATTGAGGTGCACAGTCCTGTCAGTCGAGAGAAAGATGGTTTTTCTATCTCGACATATCACCTTTCATTTGTGACGTTGTATATCATATACACGTTTTGTACACACATGTCACTTTACATATTGATTTAAATATCACATAATATATGCGCAATTCAAATGTATCATCAACAATGTGAGTTTCATATCATATTTTGGTGGCACTTTACAATGATGCAATACATTCTTATAGCATTTATTAATGTTTGTTAATGTCGTTAATAAAAATGTTCATGTTCACAGTGTAACTAATGTTAACAGAAACAGCTTTTGATTTGAAAAATTTATTTTTTAATTGTTGAGATTAATAGAAGTATTGTTCAATGTTAGTTCATATTAACTAATGTATTTAACTAATATTAACAAATGAAACCTTAGTGTAAAGGGTTACCCATATTTTTATTTTCAGATTTCGTTCTTACTCAAGCGACGACGTCCATCTGAACACTGATTTTTTTTATTTATTTATTTTTTTTATTATTATTCAGCCTGAATAACCATTAATTTCAAATGTACTCAACCCGTGCAGAGACAGTAAGTTTCCCCTCAAATGGATCAGGTCTCTAGTCAAAATTTGACAAACATATCAATAATGCATTTATGCTGGATAGAATATTTTCATTATCCATGCATGTTCCTCAAGAAGCACAGAGGATATTTTTTGCTCCAAAGACTGATTTTAGTCCCTTTCTTCTGCGTTTTATGCATCAAATGTTAATGCCTTTGAAAGTTTTATTATCCGTCTCCATTATCCTAATGCATCTGATTCTGAGAAACTCTCTGAATCATGTATTAGGCTATTGTGCTATGTAAAACAGCCCTTGAATTATACCATTTTAGGGACAACACTTTGTTTAGCAAAAGGAACTACAATTACGGGCAAGATGAAAATAAAACCGGATGAACTAAATGTTATTTCAGGTCATTTCAATTCTGCTTTTACTTTGGCTTTTATGGCCGTCATGCAAGACCAGAATTTTAATAAAATGCAAGAACGTAAAATTATTCATGCAATAGTGTTGATTTCAAAAACATGTATTTAATTTCATAATTCAAAAAAGCTGTATGCAATATCTTCCGTTGCTGTGACACACCCGATAGTCTCTCCATATGATCAGTATAAAAACTTTGGCTCTGTTTTGGTTCATCATTGCTTTTTTATTTATTTATTTTTTTTTCTTACACTAGCTCAGGTCTGAAATGGAAGAGCAGAGTAGATGTGTTAGAATAGAATATCTCAGTCCAGAGGGAGAATAATATCACATACAATAACATATGCACATTATATGGAGACAGGTATTTAAGCAGGGGAAATAGCCATGTGAAATTGTTAATAAAGCAGGCTGGTGAGATTGACTGGCATTGGATAAACTCAATAATTTCCTCTTTTCAAAGCTCAGCCGTGCGCTACAGGACTCACAGTGATCACATCAAAGAAAAGCAATGAAATGACTTTTTTTTATGTATTTAAACAGACGGAGGTTGCGATTGTTCCAGCTACAATATTTCCACCGTGTATAATGTGATGTACTGATACAACTTAATTTCCCTCCAATTGCTGTCTGTCACCTAAAAGTAAATTTGTCCGGTTTTCATCTGCACCATTGTGTCAAGTTGGAAGACCACATCAAACATTTAATCTGATCAACAGGAAATGAACACACACACCAAAATCCAATGAGTGAGGGCTAAATGATTGGTCTGTAGATGAGCTGAATGTAAATTAGTGCATAAATGTGTATGTGTATGCTTTTCTAAAGAAGACCTGTCTGCTTTCAAATATCGCTGAGGATTTAATATCCCGGCGTTTGCAGGCACAACGAAAACTGGGTTACATTGAAGATTTAATGGCAAAAACTATTTTAATAGAGCCATGAGAAGTGAAACAAATGCCATGATCCACTGTCAAGAAAAATAAAACTTTAAAACTCAGTTAATCAAAATGAACATCGAAACCTCGATTTGACAGGTGGTTATAAATCATTGTATGTGTGGTTTTATCCTTAGCAGGAATACGGTAAAAGAGGATCTCAAAGCTCATATAAAACTAGATGAGGGCCTCTAAGAGCCGGTGTGGATCAGGTGTAAGTGTTTTTGGTTCAGATCAACTCTGGGTCTGTTTTACTTGCAACCAGTCAATACTTCCTGTCAAAGGCAACCGAAGAGCGAGGCCTGCAACTCAGAATGGAGCGTGGGACTCTCAGCCAGGGTCGAATGGTCAAGAAACACCTTAAGCTCATGTGCTTAGTTCAAGTTCTTGTGTCTTTCTTTGGAAGGATCATAGAATAGATTGGAATATGGGAATATATGTGTCACGGTTCTGTTTAGTTAGTTTCATTTTCATGGACTTTTAGTTACTTTCAGTCACATGTTTTTCCTTTGTCTAGTTTCCCGCCACTTATGAGTTGTCATGGTTACTGATATGATCAGTTCACTAGGTTCAGCTGTGTCTCCTTGCATGTTTGTACGACTACTAGAGTTCCTTTGGTTCCTCATTTCATTGTCGGTTATTGCCATGTGGTTTATCTGTTTGTTTTATTAATACCCTTGTATCAGAAACTTTCTACTCCTTACTGTTCTGAATATCTCTTACGGTAAACAACATACAGATGCGAGATGTGAGCCACCGCGGTCACGTCGGTCTTTTGGAAACGCCCGATGCCTACAATTTAGGATTTTATTCAAAAAGATACAGAATATAAATACTTAAGGCCAGATTTACTAACAACTTGCGCCAGCGCGAACCCTCTTTTAATAAAAGACAGTAACTTGGCAAAATTAGCGCAACAAAGGCGTGTATTGAGTTGTTTTTGCGGCTGACCTTATTGCATATGCATTTATAGGAGTTTCCCTTTCAGACAAAAAAAATATGGAAAGAGAGTATTTAAATGAATCACACAACGTGATTTACTAATGTTTGCGCTAGTCAATTTGCGGCATTATTTAACACCCAATAATCCATTTTGTGACATGTCTGCAATTGTTGTTCCTTTGAGGAGACACCGCAGAGAACAAAGACCGTGTGGTAGAAGAGAGAAAATATTTTCCACTCGTATTAATTCATGTTGGAATGCCAGGGGAAGACGCTATCCATGTATGATATGAAACAAGTTGCGCCTGAGTTGACCCTCACCTGATGAGGATCAGCTCTGCTTATTTGCGTCCCAACTCTAATTTGCACTGCTCTCGCTGGATTGCGTTGATCATTATGTAAATGATTTGACTGCATCTGTGTTGTTTGATTTGCTCGTCAACAGTAATCACACGAAAAACTTGTCACACTTGAATTGCTTCTAAATGTTGATTTTTTACTTATAATATTTGTTAATGTAGGCCAGATTTACTAACAACTTGCGCCAGCGCAAACCCTCTTTTAATAAAAGACAGTAACTTGGCAAATTTAGCTATTATTATAGTAAAAATGAATCAACCCATTACGCTAATTTCAACAAACAACCCAATTTGCTGGGTAAAATTAACCCAACATGTGTTCTGTCCTATATTTACCCAGCTCTTGGGTTGAAAACAACCCAAATTGGGGGAGGATTGGAAATGACATGAGACTGATAAAATTGACACCACATCATTTGCAATGCCTCATTGGAGTGAGTGGCGCAAAAGAGTTCTTTTGATGCAATACTCAGAATTTGTCCTCTGTATTTAATCCATGCAAGTAAGTGCACACAGGAGTAGTGTTAGGAGTAGTGCGTACTGAACGCACACACAAACCCGGAGCAGTGGGCAACCATTTGCTGTGGCGCCCGGGGAGCGATTGGGGGTTAGGTGCTTTGTTTAAGGGCACCTCAGTCATTTCCTGCCAGTATTTAGAATCGCAACCTTCAGGTTACCAGTCTGACTCTCTAACCATGAGGCCACGACTGTATCCCCCAGCCTCCTGAATGTCACATCATTCCATACCTCATCTTTCTCAGTGAGCATTTACATAAACAATTACAATCGACAACGCCATTTAGTTCACACCAAAGTACCTCATAAGCCCATTCACAAAGGTTACATAGAAACAGACGTACATGTTTCCTTCAGCTCGGTCTGCTCCAACAGAGTCCATGTTAGTCACGCTCCCGGTGTGAGGAATATCTCTAACACGCATTGAGCGGACGCCTTTAACCACAGGACTCCTTTCCGTTGACATCACCTGCTTTCCAGAGCATTGAGAGTTATGAAACCCTCCAAGAGATTAAAAAACATAATGGAGTTTGAAGGTCTTTTGTGCGGCTGATATTGTCTCGTGGTCTGCTGTTTGCCTTGAGGAAGAGGAGCTTCTTGTGGGTAATAATATACACCAAATAAAGAATTGAATTTGAAAGGAATCGGGACAACAGCAATAACAGGACAATGGAGCACAATAGAGCACAATAGCGGCTATTTAACTGCCCCGCAGATGAAGGATGGGTTTACAGCCAGGGCTTGAATAACGCTCTCCGACCGGGCTGAAGAAAAGGGAACACAAAAAAGGTTCCCCTAGCTTTTGAGGCCAGTGTCAATTTATTATATTTCCTGAAGCTTTAACCACAGATTCATGACCAGAGTTTTTACCATCTAATTAGTCAATGTCTTTCTTTGGGTTTTTTGGTCTCAGCTTGATACATGAGGTTGCCGTGACATACCTGCCCCAGGTGGAGACTTGACAGAGTTCAAAGCACTCTTGTTAAAGCCACAATGTGGTGCCACAAGGCCAAAAGTATCAAGACACCTATTATGTCAGGACCATCTCATCTCAGGTTCTTCAATCTACCTGAATGACGCCAGCGATCGTCTGACCCTTTAGAGCTGCACCGTACAAAGGAGATTTCCAACAATTGGCTATCTGCGAAATGCTGATAAACCTAGTTAATCCCTTTTATTGAAAGAGCGCAGCTCATGTTAAACAGTCAATGCTACATGTGTTAGCATCTGTCCTCCCATTCAGCTCCACTAATCAGAGGCATATCAAACTACTCTGAGAAATCACAAACTCATATGAATGGATCCATTTGGTGGGCAAATGGATTTGTCGAATTGCATGGAAGTAGTCTGAAAATCTTTCCCTCCAACGAAGCTCTGAAATCTCATTTACAACATCGACGTTCAGTCATTTAGGAGATTTAAGAAAGTTATTCTTACAAGGTTCTTGCATTCCTTTTTGGAGCTTAACAGACATGGCCGCCATGCTATATGATGGACATTTTATTTCCTTTAAAAAGCTCTCAACTTAACTTTATGCCTCAACAAAGAACTTGTACGTATCTTGCGGAATGTCGCTCATGTGGTTTTAGGGGACGCCGCTGTTTGTCAGTTCCGTATTGTGTTCGGAGAGAAAGATCTTTATAACTTCATGACACGCAGACTGAAAAATGACCTTGAGCCTCCACCACATATTCAGATCCTAACAACCAGAATGAAACCTTACAACACTCACCAACCCCAGTCTTTGTTGTGATGTGCTGTAGTTTAGACCACCAGCAGATCCAGAGAGCTGAAACTTCGGTAAAACGCTTCTATCAGGACTGTAATAAAATGATCATATAAGTGACTTGATGGCATAACTACTTGTAAAGTTGCTCCAGTTTAAAATGCTCTAATTCTTGTGATCTTCAGACTGTGCTTGCATGTTTTTATTAAAGATGTACAATACATTATTTGTTATTAAAGTATCAGTAACATTCAGAAACATAAAAGGCTTGACTTGGCATGGCAAAATGTGAGCAACGAGCACTTTCCTTATAATCACTAAAACGATGAAAGTTCGTTGTGATCTCATGACGCTTCACTGATTGCGCAATGAATCTTTAATAATGCCTAAACTTTGTTTTAATCAGAGGATTTTCCAGCATGCAAAGCATTCAGCGCTGAAATCAAGCACTGTTCGCTGTTGGGCAGAGGAGAACTGGCCCTCAATTCAGCCTGGTTTCTCCCAAGGCTTTTTTTTTTCTCCATTTTTGTCACCTGTTGGTCACCTGATGTCACTTGTTGGAGTTTTGGTTCCTTACCGCTGTTGCCTTTGGCTAGCTTAGTTGGGGACACTTGACTTGGTATTCAACAATGTTTTTTTATCTGCCTGCATTGACACCATTGTATGCGAACTGAATTGAGCTGGACGATTACATCTGTTTTCTCCAGTGCTGATATACATAAATTAACTAAATGAATGACTATTGATTTTTTACAACGGAATGAATCAATACTGAATTTATTTAAGCTTCACAATGACACCATCTTCTTTAAGAGCTGCTGTGCAAAAATATTTGCCAATTATTACTGTAAAGCTGCTTTGACACAATTTGCATTGTAAAAAGTGCTATATAAATAAAGGTGACTTGACTGACTTAACTTGAACAAAAATTACAGCGTTTTGAGTGGTGAGTGGAACCTAACATCTCATTGGGTTCCAGAAATCAACAGATTTGTCTAAGATTGGCTGGGTTTTTCAATGCTGAAAAAAACATGTTATTAGAAACTATGCTTGAGCCCATAAAATAAACTCTAAAACTGAAAATATGAAAATGTGTAGGCTAAGAGGTCCTTAACTCAATTAATTGCATAATTCTCTATTGGACACAATTGATTGGTTCCTGCTGTAAAAGTAGCCAACGAGCTTGAGTGCTCGATCTTCAAATACATGAGTAGCATTTGCCTTAGCAGTGCGGCGTGCTTTCAGAAACCCTCCACCTTCCCCAGCTCCACCTGTATAGACCACGGGTAATTCATGTACATATATTGTACAGCAGCAGCATGTCTTACTTACTCAAAGCAGCAGCAATAAAAGCAGCAGCAGCGTAACAGATCTATTCCACCAAGACCAAAAAAATCAACATTGTCATACATGCCAAACACTCGTCGTTGTCATGACAGAAGTGTTTTTATTTGATCTTAGCGACATTTTTATAACCCATTTAAAGTGTTTATTAACCCTTTCACACATAAGTTTAAAATATTCTGGCTGAGTTTTTCCAAGGCAACCGTTATTTAGAATGTGTCACTTTATTGTTTCCATGGTGACGCGTCATTGCTTGTCACGTGACACACTGCAGCCATAATATCGCTGTTTGACTTATGATCTGCTTTTAATTCATTTTGCCTTCTTTATTCAAAATATTCACAAATTTGTTAATCAAAGCATGAAATATATAATATTCTGATTGCCAAATATGTGCAAATGGATGTGTTTTGCAGTTTAAACGCCTTTATAATGATCGCGTTAGTTGAGCTACATGCGCAATGGGCGCCGCCATGTTAGTTTGCACCACAGTACAGAGAATCGCATCTGTTGGATTTAGAACACGTGAATTTATCCGCTTCTCCCGAAATACATGAAAGTAAGTGAGCCGGTGAACTGAGGGAAGAAGAGAGTAAACTTTAAAGTTACTTACTCAATGTGTATCTGATATGAATAAAACATGTCGTCTAATTATTATGGAAAGATTGTTATTGCCGCTTCCATAGACGTCAGTTTGTATTTTACAAACTCTAAATGTATTGTTTTGTTAGTATTTATGTGCATTTAAATGTCTGAAAGCTAAAATAAACATCATGTGGTTGAAAACACTGGATATTTGTGATATATTGACAGCGCTGAGCGCGTCTGTCACTGGATCAGCGCCAGCCAATGCGCACAAGAAAGTTTGAATTTGGCAGTTGACCACGTGATGCGCTGAACGTTGTAATCATACAGGTGTGATCGTACAAATTATTAAATGATGAAAATTTAATACATTTAAACTGCAGCACCCCTACTTCCTGTGCCCCTGGGTTTAGTCCAAATTTTCTGAACAGACTCAATCGCTTTATATGATGAACAGATGGAATTAAGGGTTTTATTCACATATAAAGAACTAATGAGATTCATTCTTGTGAGTAACACAGCATGTTAGAGCTTCCGCAAGAGCCAACAAGGTTTGTTCTCACGCGAAAAGCAGGATCCGTTGAGCTTCTGTTTATGATCAATGTTCATATGTGAATAAAAGCCTAAATTCAATCTGTTCATCATATAAAGCGATCGGGTCTCTTCAGAACATTTGAACTAAACCGCTCAATATGGATTACTTTTACGATCTCTTTATAACTTTTTGAAGCGACAAAGAGGTTGTTGCGCAGACTATCAGTAGAGGGACTCACAGATTTCATTTAAAATATTTTCATTTGTGTTTCGAAGGTTAACGAAAGTCTTACAGGTTTGGAACTACATAATGACAATAAGTTTATTTTCAGTTTCGGATGAACTCACCCTTTAAATAGCAGCGTCTATGTTAAAACAGAAGTATAATTAAAGGATAAAGCACAGCTAAAAGGACTAGATTTGTATGTGCATGATGCAGCAGACCACACATTTAAAAAAAAAAAAAGGTTCTTTATTGACATTGAAGGTTCCATCCATAGAACCAGCGTATTCCACAAAAGGTTCTTAATTTGAGTTACTTCTTTGGCATCAGTGCAAAAAAAACACCTTTTGGAAACTTTATTTTTAAGAGTGTAGCATTATTTACAAGCACTGAAATCCAGACACCTGAATCCACTCTTTAAAATGTTAAAAGTGTGCATAAATACTCGCGTATCTGGAAATACACATGATGAAATTTAATTGAGATGCAGTGTTATTTCTGCACAGATCTCTGGATTAACTGGATTGTGGGATGTTGAGAGGTTTTGC
Source organism: Opsariichthys bidens (assembly GCA_037194245.1). Taxonomy (NCBI): domain Eukaryota; kingdom Metazoa; phylum Chordata; class Actinopteri; order Cypriniformes; family Xenocyprididae; genus Opsariichthys; species Opsariichthys bidens. The sequence continues at coordinate 4,271,335 of CM074304.1, read as the reverse complement.
TTTGAAATACTGCATGCAAATGCGTTGCAACTCGTCCCATAGTCTCCTGGACATCTGATTTACATAAAGAGCGCAGGTCCACCCAATATACCTGCTCAGAGGCCACGGCGGCTCTCGTCTCGTCCCCGTGGGCGCACTCACAGAGACTAGGACTGCTCTTTATCTCTATCTAAATGGCTCTCCACACATCTCTGAATAATACCGACCTGCTCAGAGCTGATAGGTCAGAGAAGAAAGGAAAAAAAACACACCCCGCAGCAAATAAAGAAAGTAAGGGAAAAAAGAAAATGCAAAAACGATAAATAAGACAGATAGTTTGTTTCATTGTTCTGGGTGGCAGAGAGGGGGGGGGGGGGGGGGGGGGGGGGTCGGTTCTATTTATGCACACTAAGCAGAACAATACGGCCGAGACCACTGATGAAACGTCGGGTCCTCCAGCAACCGAGTGTCTCGTCTGGGTGGGCCGCCACTCGCCAGCGGGCCGGGCTTGATAAAAGTAGCGCTGGCTGATAACTGATAGAATTGGTCTGGGTGAATCTTCTGCCGCGGGGTCCGTCTCCAACAGTCTGTATGAGCTTTAATAAAATCATTAGAATGTAAATGCATTATTGCAAAATAAGAGCCTAACGTCGGCTTGACATTATCTGTCAGCGGCGAATGAATGTGCCGATTACCAGTCTCCGATTAGATGATAGCGACGACTTATCTTTATTAAAATGTTCTCAAATGGAGTCTTCATTTCGTATGATTGAGTTTTAAGCAAATGTAATATCCAGTCGCGCTGAAAGGCAGATGCCGGCCGCAAAATAATTAGTGTAGATTTCGCATTGCATACAAGTGTTTCATAACAAATCAGATTTTGTGTTCCGTCTCTGCATTTGCATAAAAAAGAGACGGATGTTCTAATAAGGAGATTATTGAAAGAATTACCTTGTGTAACAAGTTTCATAAACTTGTAAGGAGGGCAAAAAACAACAACATTTGATTCGCCTAAAGTTTTCGCGTCTGACGATTATTGTGCAGTTGTTGGGTTTCAGTTTCTAACGCACATTCATTTCATGTCAGATCAGAGGCAGAGCTCTTCCTGAAGTCAGTCGGTGATCTGAATGCAAATGTCTGAGAGCTGGTCGAGGGAAATAATAAGCTGTAGATCAAATATCCTTGAAAATTGGGTTCCGTGTGACATAAAAAGTAGTTAACTGTAATATTGATCTGTAATAGACTCTGGCTAATGCTGAATTCATATGTGAGCCCTTTAGAAGTGCCTCAACAAATGACCTGTTCATCTGAGGCCGTATGGAATTGGGCAATGGGAAAGAAAGAGAGAAAGAGGCGGATATACAAAGAAAAAGAGGAATGAAATACTCATTAGACACTCTGGATTATTCCTGTTTCCTTCCTGTTATGACATAGTGCTGTTGTGACACTAATACCAAGAACAAAAAGCAATTACCTTTATGATAATAATTCTGAGACATACAGTTTTACAATATTTTGCACACACATGGTCACAGTGGCCCAACATAAATGTTCATCTCTTTTAACATCGAGTGTGAACAGAAGACAGGAAAATTTCGGTAGCACTAACAGTCCCGTGTACTTACCATGTACTTATTGTTATAACTGTGTAATAACTAGGTAATAACCCTGAACCTAAACGTAACCCTACTAACCCTACCTAAATACTTTCTTAGTTAAATAAACTTAAGTGTACGTACTGTAAAATAAACTGCAAACACAATTCTACTTATTTCATAAAGGCATTATAAAGGTTCAAAAATGAGCTAATAGACAGTAATTTTCAATAGTTGTATTAATAATTATGTATGACAGTAAACCACTGATTATAAGTTGAATCATAGGGAATAATGAATCTATAACAATGATTTTAGTAATACATTGTTGTTATGCACAAATCAATTTAGCCGATTTTCAGATACAATGTTCGAACACAAGATAAAACAAAAGTATTGTAATGTTAATATCATCAGAAGGCATTTTCTCAACTATAATATCTGACCATAACGAAACCCTTATAAATTGTAATAAAATTGTAAAAGAAAATGCTATCATTTTTTCCCACCTCAAAATGTAATGTTTAATTCAATGTATTACTTGCTGTTTCTTTGTAATTATTTCAGAAATTTACTAGAAATTTCCGAGAGAAAATCGTTTCAGAGTAAACCCTTCACCCAAATTGATTCAGTGTATGGTAATGATAGCTCTCAATGTGATCAGTGAGTGAATGCCTGCAAGTTAGCAAGATTTGAAGCAATAAACGCAAACACTGTATACAGAGTCATCGAGACCAACAAAAAGGCCATAAAAGTGCAGAATAATGGAGCCGTTTACATTAAAGCAGACTCCAGGGACGGTGCCGGTGGCCCCGCGGATGCATCACTGCCAGCATGCAGATTCAGTTTGTTGGGGCAAAAGATAAATACCTTTTAAAGGAGGCGGTGCGTCCAAACCCGTGGAGTGGTAATTCTAGGTCAGTAATTGAACTTGGCTATAATTATCCATGGGAGATAATATTAACTTATAGTCAACGTGTGAAAAGAGGAGTCCATAATTCATCATGGGGAAAGGGATGCTGGCTGCATTGTGTAGTTGAAATATGATGGCACCATTTTTATGCTGTCATAATGACAACTGATGTGCTTATTTTCCCTCTCTTGCCTCCAGGGGATGATGAAATACTAGGCAAACATACTTTCTCTGGGAGAGAGGACACTCCATCATAGGGACTCGGTCCTGCACAGAAGGGCGGGCCGAGGGAGACTTGGCTGCTTTTCTTCTCCTTTTTATTCACTAAAACTCCTTCCGTCTTCCGCTGTTTCCAACGCACCGTGCCCTAGACCGACCCCGAGTGATAGCTTGTCATAAAGCTGCATTTGGAAACGCATTTATTACAAGCATCACCCTCAATAAAACAAGATGAATCATATTTACCTATTTAAATTTACTCACTGGATATGAAAGCAATCGACGCGCTTTTCCCGCCTTGGCTTCGCCTTTTAATTACACGCCTTTTCGCCCGCTACTGCAAATTAGTACCACTTCAGTTTGTGTGTTCTGAAACATGTTCTAGTGGTCAAGTCGCTGATTTATTGGCAGCCATCTTGTCATCTGACACCTGGGGTCTATTACCGCCCTCATCAGGAGCGCGCAGCCGAGGTGGCAACATTTACAATAGGTCAGAGAAACACCAGCGCTCTGCTCCACGCCTGACACCGACCCATTCATCTCATCTGAATAATGAACCTTATTGATGGAAATTACCAGCAATGAGCCCCAAGGCACCCAGAGGCGGACGGCTGTCAGAGCTCATTCCCCCGGTCACTGCTGGCTGCTGCGTGTAACTACATTATAATACAGACACTGCCCTCCAGACAACAGAGAAACACCCTTTAACCCAATTCAGATAGACTCTGTTCGCACTGCACATGCAAACGAAAGCTGTTAAACTCATTAATCACTTGAAACTGTTTTAGGACATCTATTCTTTAAATTTATTTATGGAGCATTGAAATACGATATATGGTTGCACTTTATTTTACAGTACTTACACTTACGTGTAACTTACTTCTTCTTCCCTAAAAAAAGTACTGGGTAATATGAAGCAATTACATGGGTTAAGGTTAAGTTTAAGGGCAGGTTCAGTGTTATTACGTAGTTATTACACAGTTATAATCACTATACTGGCACATATGATGTACATGTGGAACAGGGCTGTAAAATAAATCACTATATATATATATATATATATATATATATATATATATATATATATATATATATATATATATATAAATTCGGTAACTATTTGCTTATTTTAGTTATTATAACTTTATAACTGTGTAATAACTATGTAATAACCCTGAATATGATATATATATATATATATATATATATATATATATATATATATATATAAATAAGTCAAAATTAGGTCAAAAGAGGTCAAGTCAGATTTATTTATAGCCCTTTCAAAGCAGCTTTACAAAAATTCATTATGTTAATGTTTACAATATTAATATCGTCATGCCTTATAGTCGCATTTGATCAGATTAGAGCTGTGTGAAAATATAGTTACATTATGCACTGATACTGATATAGTAGCCTATATATTGCTTAATGTATGTTTGCTGACAAAGTTGGACGTACTTATATACAACTTTATATAAAGAGCAGGGCAATAATATAGTTACATTTTGCTATATAGGGTTGCTTTACATGAGTGTACTGTGTGTACAGTATGTGGATAAAGTTGTTCTATGAATCTGTATTTATGGAATATTTATTTAGTATATATGTTTGGAAAAGTGTGCTAACATATTACTGTTACTATTTCTGCAGTGTATATGCAGTGTAAATTTTCTGTATAGATAGAAAACCTGATTCACCAGCTAAATTTGACATATTGACTAATTCACAACACAGAACATTGTAAATACTGTAAAATATAAATATATCTAAAATATACCATTTCAGTGTGCTTGATAGATTTATTTTAGTTGATTGAACAACAAAATGTGACTTTTTTCACTAAATTGTTCAAAACAAATAGAAATAGTAAGTGATTAATTAACTATAGACGCCATTTGCTGAAATAAAAATATGAATTATGCAACAATAAAGCATACGACTGTTTGACTATTACATGAATTAATAATGTTTTTTGAATAAAAAGTAGTATTGAGTGTGCACAGTATATATTGTGGTTTGTAGAGCAGAAGACTCCTTCATTTGAATTTTGCATTGCAGATGTTGTTCATTTTGTAAAATAATAAACAGAGGTATAATGTGGCTGTACTGCGATCAGAGCGGCAGTTTCATAATGGCCAATAATGCATGATGACTCCACACACAGACTCATCATCTGTATTCAAGACTTAATATGCTTATCATATCTGGATGCGATGAACACACTCTTTAATAGATGCGCTGAAATGTGCATGTCACCGGCTCTCTATTCTTTTTTGGCTAACAAGACCCCGGACATTTTCATTACAGCCTAATGAACGGGAAGGTGAACATCTCAGGTAATAAAACTTAGAGTACGAAAAAAAATGAATCCATTGACTGTGACAGCCATTAGTTAAACTTCTGAAAGGTTATGAGGGTATAAATGCAAGTCATCAAAACGCTGGGCTGTAACGCTACAACACTAAAATTAATAACGTTCGTGTTCAGAAGTCGTTAAAGGTTGAGTAAGACCCTGCAGAGTGAAAATGAGCTATGGGGGGGGGGGGTAGTTATCGTATTTTGATTGACAGTGTCGAGTTTGTAAGAGGGTTATGAACCTCAAAACAAGGGTTAAAAGGAAATTGACCCAGAGTTTGACAGTTGACTGAAAAATTGAGCTGAAGGTATTCAATCTAGCGTCTGAAGTTACATGAAGCCTATATAATAAATTACAATGCCTGCAGGGTAATACATCACCTGAACGATTTCCATCTCTCTCTCTCTCTCTCTCTCTCTCTCTCTCTCTCTCTCTCTCTCTCTCTCTTGCTTTTTCTATCTATCGGCTTTTCTTTTAACTAAAAGACTTTTTTCTTACGACATGGGACCTGAGGAGACCACTATAAAAATATATTTAAACATTGACTATAATTGAAATATTATTGAAATACTATTCAAATGACACCGAGAGACTTGCGTTATGAGGGATGTAAATTCGGTAACACTTCTGTGTCGTTGTTACATGTGTTACATGTAGTTTCTAAAGTAATGACTATAAATTTTGCATAATTACATGCAACTAACCCTGAACCAAACCAAACCCCAATCCTAAACCTATAGTAAGTACATGTAGTTTCTTAAAATTACTCAGTTCTTAAATGCATAATAACAGTGTAACAAAGACACCTTAAAATAAAGTGTAACCGTAAATTCAATCAAATAGCAGTTACACTTTAAGGTAACACTTTGTTTTACAGTATCATTATTACATAAATTACATGTAGTTACGATTACATGTAATTATGCATAATTACATTCAACTAACCTTAAATCTAACCCTATATGTAGCTACTAAATATTACTCAGTACTTAAATGTATAATTACAGTGTAACAAAGACACCTTTAAAAAAAGGGTTACACTTTATTGTAAGGTGTCTTTGTTACACTGTAATTATACATTTAAGTACTGAGTAATATTAAGTAACTTCATGTACTTACTATAGGTTTAGGATTAGGGTTTGGTTTAGGTTTAGTTGCATGTAATTATGCATAATTTATAGTTTTTAAATAGTAACTACATGTAACATATGTAACAATGACACTGTAAAATAAAGTGTAACCCGTTTTATTTTAAGGTGTCCCTGTTACAGTAACTATACATTTGAGTAATATCAATTATTAACGTGTATTTGGAATATAATTATGGTTAGGGTTAGGATTAGGGTTTGGTTTAGGGTTAATTGCATGTAAATATGCATCATTTACTGTTATTACTAACATATAAGGACGCTATAAAGTGTTACCGCAGCAACAAAGTGATTTTACTGACTTCAGATCCTGAATTAACTGTGTGGAAAGACTCTTTTCTTATCATCAGCTGTCTGCTCGTCACTCCAGATTGTACTGCGGTTCATCCCTGCCCTGATCCAATACACGTCCTCTATTCAGAGGCACGTCCTTCCATCCTGGTCCCGCTCTCTGTCTTAATTCTCAGTGATCTCTCGAATTCTCTCTGAACTTCTAAATCTCTGGCTTCAGACCTGTTCAGTCTGCTCAATCTCTGCCGGTGTCCTCACAACACTCCACTTCTTCAACTCTCAACTCTCAAAAGTCAATGTGTCAAAAGCTCTTTATTTCCCTCATTTAATTCTTAATGACCAGTCTAGTGTCTTTTATGGTCAGTATAGTCACCGCTGACTTAGTCAAACCAATTTGTATTATTCTTGCAAAGTCAAACCTAACAGTACACTGTGAAATATAAATAATAATAAAAATAATAATAATAATTGTTGATTTAACTTGGTTTGTTACGTTACATTTGTTACATTGGTTTAACCTGGTTTAACTTAAAAAAGGTAAGTTATCTGGTTGCCTTAAAATTTTGAGTTCATTGAAATTAAAAATTTGAGTTCAAGCAAGGCAATTGGTTTAATCAACATAAACTGAAAATATTATGTTATCTGTAGCACGTTAATTAGCTAAGTTGATTGACAAAAGAAAAAATTTTGTTAAAATGTTTGTTTTTTACAGTGTAATACAGTATTCAGTATTCAATATTCAGTTAGGGAATTGGATTATGGAAAGTGCACATTGATTGTCAATTGCGGGGGACGTTTTTCCTCCTGAAACACTGCCAGCACCCTTTGGTCAAAACTTGAACATAGCTAAAAAGATCTAAAAAGTCACTTTAGAAGTTATTTTAATGAAATATTAACTTTTTTTTTTTTTTTTTTGCTGTGAAAAAGCAATGTGATTAATAACATTGAATGTTGTAATTAAATTCAAATCTTAAAAGTATGTTTAGTAACACTTTTCATCTTAATAAAAATAGTGTTTACTTTAGATATGCTTTGCAACATGTCAACTAGTAGACGGTCTGCTTAATATCTGCTTATTCTTTATTTTGATGCTCCACAACAAACATTCTACTGACTATAAGTTTGCAACTACATGTCAACTTATACTACTAACCTGAACAATAACACCTAACCCTTACAAAGTTACTTATAGTTAGTAGAATGTCTAAAGTGGACCATCAAAATAAAGTGTAAAAAACTGCACTTACAGATAATTAATATTAATGAAATAAAAGTGCACTCAATGAGTGTACACTCATGATGAGGTTTCTTAACACACTTAAGAAAACTTTTAAAAAGTGCACTTTGTAATAACGTCAAGTTTAAAAAGCTTTAAAGTTTAAAGTACATTTCAGAATCATTGTTTCAATAAACATTGCATTATTTTACAGTGTCATTGTTACACATGTTATATGTAGTTACTGTTTTAAGAACTATAAATTAAGCAGTTAACCCTAAACCAAACCCTCATACTAACCCTAACCCTACAGTAAGTGCATGAAGTTAATTGTTATTACTCAGTACTTAAATGTATAATTACAATGTAATACTGACACCTTAAAATAAAGTATAACCCACTATTTTAAATTGTCTTTGTTACATGTTGCATGTATTTGTTACTATAGTAATTATTATAAATTGTGCATAATTGCATGCAAATTACCCTAACCCACACCCCAATCCTAAAACTTACCCTATACTAATAATTAATTATTATTACTCAGTATTTAAATGTATAATTACACTGTAACACGGACACCTTGAAATAAAATGCCATTTTAATATATTTTAAATGCCATAAATTGTAGCTTCATAAATAAAAGAGCATAATAAAATTTTAAAATTTGTTTAAATACGTGATTTCATTAAAATACAAGAAGTATATTTTAAATGATTATAAGTGCTCATCAGTTGCAACGGTATTCTTTAACCATATTTCGAAGACAATATAATTATGAAAATCCTACTTAAGTAGGTTAAAATCACTGCTAACTGCATTTCTTCTTATAAATTTAAACTAAAATGCATTCATTTCATTTCATTAACATGCAGTTAAGTGTCCGAAAACACTGCATTCAGTTAACACCGAAGTATTATTTTCTGTTATAAGTACTGTATCTTAACGTATACTTCTTTTTTTCTCAAAGAGAGCACTGGTGACTCTCAATATGATCAGGAACTCGTAAAGTCAATTTAGATTTTATGTTGACTTTACACCCAGAAAAATCTATTATATTCTTCTGTCTGATGAAACACATTTCTGAACTTTACCTCAAACTCATCTCTTAGATTAATGACAAACCTGAGCAGACTTAACTAAGCCCTGCACCTGGAAAAAGTATTAAACCAGTAGATAAGATACAGACAGGGAAAGAATACGGCCAGGTGCAACTAATTGTTGCGATAAGGCATTTCTTGGTATGCAGAAACAGATATATGTGATGTTGAGCAGAGAGTTTTTGAATGTTCGAATCAGTGCAGAGGTTTCTCAGACCTCTGACTGTCTCATGCTTTCCAAGATGCAATTTCCAATGATTACTATTTCCAACAAACTAACATTATGGCACGAATGGCATTGATTCAACTTCAGTGGTGGAGAAAAATGGCCCCACACAGGCTCTGAGCGAACATTCACCTGCAAATCAGCTGATGTGGACACAGACTTGAAAGTCATTGTGGGTAAAGATGGATTCTTCCTCAACTGTCACTAATAACCATCAAGCCTGATGAGCTTTACACAGGGAGAAAGTTCACACAAGAACACTTGAAGTAAACTGACATTCTCCAGCCCACCGTCATTGTTAATTTCATGGGTTATTGAGTTTGCTTAGCCTAAAGACTAAACTAATCAATTTAAGCTAGAGGTTGAGCCACTGGATCAATTAAAGCCGCGGCTAGTTAGAAACGCAGCATTGTGGATGAAGTGAGGCGACTATCATCCGGTGATTCCCTTAGTAATTATTCAGTGACATTTCACACATCTATATTAATAACTAAGTCTGTCAGAATGAGACTTCAATGAAGAAAAACATCTGGTTTGTTTCGGGTTAGTGAGAGGGTAAAAGAAAAGATGAGCGCTTCTGTTATTGTTTACCTTTTTAAATTAAAAATCTGGGGGGGGAAAGAGAAAAATATTAGATTTAAACGAACAACTTAAGCGAAAATTAAAATTGTTGTCCTAGCAATGAACTGATCTAAAAATCAATTAAAGCTAAATAGAAACACTTTTAAGAAAAAAACAATAAAAAATTGCTCAAATTTAAAATGATAACTAAAAACATAAAAAGTATAAGCTAATTCAAAATATTAATAAATACTAAATAATAGATACTAAAATATCACGCTTGTGAGAAATTGGAAAAGCTTTAGTAACACTTTTATTTTTATGGTGACATAGTTACACATTATTGCATGTTCACAATGCGAGTAATAACAATAAATTATGCATAATTACAAGTAACTAATCCTAAATTAAACCTTAACCCTAGTACTTTTAGTAACCTAACTTTATAGTAAGTACATGTTGTTAATTAATATAAATCAGTTCAATGTAATAGTATGTAAATAAAATAACACTGTTGATGAAATTGGAAAACCTTTAGGTAACACTATATTTTAACACTATATTTGTTGTAATAACAGCAAATTACAACCCTCAAACCTTAAACGTACCTGTAATTCTATAGTAAGTACATTTAGTAAATTAATATTAATCAGTACTTATTTAAGGACACTGTAAAATAAAGTGTTACACTTTATTTGGTAATAATTTGGTAACACACGTTACATGTAGTTAATGTATTAATAACTATAAATTATGCAGAATTACATGCAATTAACCCTAAATCAATCTTCATTATAACCCTAACCTTATAGTAAGTACATTTAGTTAATTATTATTACTCAATACTTAAATATATAAATACACTGTAACACAGACACCTTAAAATAAAGTGTAACCCTTTATTTTAAGGTTTCTTTGTTACACTGTAATTAAACAAGTAACTACAAGTACCCACTACAGGGATTGGATTGGTTTAGGCTCAGTTGAATGTAATTATGCATAATTTATTTATTTATTACTAGTAAGTACATGTAACACATGTAACAAGGACAAAGTGTAACCAACCTTTATTACAGTTATCTTATGTCTCAACTCAAGTAAATATATTACCAAAATAATAATAATAATAATAATAAATGAAATAAAACACATCAGACCATATTTATTTTTCCCCATCACTCAGGGATTCAGCTTTCACACAAGGTAATGCCAGGTTTTCTGCAGGTGAGCCAGGTTTTATAAAAATAGTTGACATTGTCCATCCTTCCTCCATATTGCTAAATTGGAGGATTTGGTTAGGACGACTGACATCTCCTGAAACCGAATCCAACACCACCCAGGTACACAGATGCCCAATAACGTGGCTCTCTCTGCAGTCACTCAGCAGCTATTGAGAGGTCTTGGTATAAAATGGCAATGTGCACCAACAGTATCTATCCGTCGCAGGATCCCAACACAGGCTGCTGGGAAGAGAACAGGTAGAGCTCTCACATCAATCTGTCAGCCAGCCGCCCTTCCACAGATAAGAGGAATTCCGAGAGGGAGATAACATTGGGCATTCAACTTAATACCAAGGAAAAGTTTTCATCAGGTTTTCACATAGACGCTTTCAGTCAGGAATGGCATATGCTTTCTTCCGCTTTCTTTACTTTCCTTCTTTTCTTCTTTTTCTTTTTTTCAAACACAATTCGTCATTGAGCTAAGATGCATCAGATATTTCTATTTCACATAGCACATTTTACATATCAAATTGTATGTCCCAAAACCTATAAAGTGCATGCAGACTTTAACCGAATAGCATTAAAACACATGTAGATGAAGAGAAGTGTTGATTTCTAGAGTGGATTGAAGACATTTGTCTGCCCTGATAAACTCCTCGTCCTGATTTTGATATGAATCTTATTTCCTGTTATCTATGATGTCATAATCAAAACCAGACATCAGAGAAGGGTCTCAAGCAACAGTCCCCAAACTGCAGACCTTCAGTCTGAATCTTACACTGATAGTTTCTGCAACGATTCAAAATAACAACCGTAAGTTGTACATTTTTAGATTTTCCTTGCATTCACTCAGTGATGTGTGTTCGACACCATGTGCAGTCAGTATGAAAGACAGATAATGCAATGTCTTCAGACTGATGTATGTGGAATAATCCTGCTCTCTATGTGGGAGTCAAGACTCAGAAAGCCCTTGTTAAGCAAAACCAAGACCAACGTTTGCTGAACAACCCGTTTTAGTGCTGTAGCTGGGGTTAAATGGGAAAAGTATTACGACTATCATGCATTTCTCTGGATAAGCTCAAAAGATGCATTAAATTGAAATCAGACGGCTTGAATTGGCTCGTGACCAGGTGCTAATCGGTAGCAAATCTCCCTCTCGGGCCTGCCTCGGAGGAGGAACATACTTTTGACAGTACGCAACTGATTTTCTGCACAGTTAACCAGTTTGTGCGCAGTCTGTTTAATACAGCGGGAGTTTCGTAATATTGTGGAGTCTGTGTGAAATGTAAGAATCCAGACCACACTTTAGTTTTGAGGAAATGGGAAATGTGTATAATCATAACAGCTTCTCCTTCGCAATGTCCACCCTTAAGGCCCTGATTTACTTATTTACTAAGCGAAATTGAGGAATTAACTGGAGTGGCGTGGTATTTTGAACAAAGTCAGCCCAAGACTAATTTTGTTTGGCGTTGTTCGTTTCGAGAACAGCTTGGCAAAGCGAACTTTTCAGAAATGTTTGATCTTCAAACTTCCATTGGTCTGTGGGGATGCAAAAAGAGGTGGGTGTGGCTCTGAGGCTCCGCCTTTTAAACTCTTCTTAACCTTTTTCATTTCTTCTGTTCAGTCTGTCAAGGTCAGTTCAGAGTATCAACAAAAATACACTGGATAACTGCTTTATAGTAGTAACTGAAGTTGTAATTCTAATTGCGACACTGAGGCTGCATTTACACTGCAGATCTTGATGCCTAATTCCGATTTGTTGACTATTTCCGATTTTTCGAAGACCGACATCTTTTATGTCATTTATATTCAATATCTGCATTTAAACAATACGTTTGGCAACATGCACCGCAACAGCTAAAAGCTGTCTACATTAAATATGACAAACTGACCGTTGCAAAGCACTTGGACTACATCAGAAATAGAAAGGGGAATCCATTTACTGTCGGGAATTTGTCGCGTCACGCCGGATCCGCATTATCACTGATTACAATGGGTTCTATTGTCTTTTGACGCATCTTGTCATGCCGCTCACGTCCGGTGTAAACCAAAAAGGAAGTAAAAATTCAGATTTGCTGATTTGCAATGGATGCAGATGAACCAATAATAATAAGCATTTGCTCTTCGCATCATCTTTAAAGTTGTCCAGGGAAGAAGTGCACAACGAAAGGAATCCAAGAATAGTAGTTTAAATACAGGGAATACACACAAGAACTAGCAACATCAACGCAGGACAAGGGACTGAAAGAAACACAGGGCTTAAATACAAAGAACGCAAGGGGATAACAGGATTAATGAATAAGACACACCTGATGACAATGACTCATAATGAAATCAAATCAGAAACCATAGAAACAAGTAACACATGACAGATGAAACACAAACAGAGTCCAGACTGGGATACACGTAACAGTATGACTGGCATTGACGGGTATATTCAATCTATACACTTGCATGGCAGACGCAAATTCATTCATGTTCATTAAACAGTATACCACTGGTCACTTTTTTTGAATACCCCTAAACAAAGATTTGCTGTGAGTATTTCGGGACCTTTAAGGGTTGAGCTGGCATTAAAGAAAGCAATCCCATTTGAAATGGTCAAGGTAATTGCTCCTAACACTGAAACACTCCACTCAACAATGGCCCACAAGGACAGACATTGTCATGCAGAAAACTAGCCTTTGGAGACAATTGATTTGGCTCATATCATGGCAATAGGCCTGACTCAGCTGGAGTTAGTGCTGGCCTTGCTGTTTCCACTCGACCTGAGGAGATCAATAAGCCGTGCTACATTTAGGAAAACCCTCGACCATGTCTTCAGAAGGCCTCTCTGAGAGCAGACGGTCAGTTGCGGATGCCGTGGATGCATGTCGAGATATTTTCTGCCGGCCTGGTGGCCTGTAACACGGATGTTTGAAAGGACAGAGACAGATAATGACCTGAAGTGCGAGCTCGCCTTACCTTTCAAGAGACCCGTGGATCTGTTCGTCGTCTAAATGCAAAGTTCTTTGTGAATGATGAAACCCGTAAATGAGGGGCTTTACAAACATTTACAGTGTGAAAGAAAGACACATAATCATTTGCTGCTGTGAGATAACAGCCCTTCTTTGTTCTCTTTTCCTTTGCCTCTCGTTTACAAGACATTCGGCTATAAAGTAGCATGTACTGAATGAAGCCGCTCCAGCTCTCGGGAACATAAAGGCAGAACTGCCCATACGTTTGGTGTGCTGTGCTGAGAGACTACACAAGAGACAAGGCTTTGAATACGTTACAATTAGTGGTGGCCTAGGGGCAATAAATTTTCATTTGGGGTCAAGACTGGTCCACCAAGCCCATAATATATTTCTTTATCTTTTCATGGACGCTGAAAAACAGCTGTTTTGGAGCTGTAGGAGATAATTCAAGAGGGGTTTTTGTCTATTGGGGCTCGCTGATGGACAATGGAGGCCTATCGATTGGAGGAGCTTGACATCACGGGTTCTTGTCAGCTGAATAAAAAGACCATTATTTCTGCAGCCAGGCCTGATGCGCCGCTGCAAGAATTACCAGCAGAACTTCCTCTTCAGTCAGAGCCATTTTCCCCCTCAGCTTTCTCTTGTAATCATCACAATCTCTTCCACACTAAGGGTGAGTCTTTTCTGAAACAATAGTGCTGGGAAATAATAGGCCTGAGGTGGCAGTTGATGGGAAAAGGAAAGAAAGGGAAAAGACTAGAATGATAAATGCACTGTGGCCCGGTCAAAGGTCAGACTTGTGATCTTATTGGAAGAATGTTCCTGTATTACGTTTTGTTACAATGTTGCCCATGAAGCCCTTAAAGTTCTTCATGATGTGACAAAGTACAATTGCCGACGGAAGGAATTTTTCGCCTTTTATTTGGCCAGTAACTGTGTGTCAGATTGTAATGTTGGGGTTCCTCAAGGAGGAAAAATATTGGTCTGTGACCATTTTCTGTCATAAAGATTCACTTCTGAGAGATCTAGTGCTATGAAGATAGGGAGACATCTGCAGACACAAGCCTTTTTTTTAAAACTCAGCTGTGAAATCATCTGATATCTGAACCAAGATGACAAAAAAGGTTAGATGCCTCGACAATGTTCCGACTTGTCTTTTCCGTATGGTTTCCTGAAAGAAAAGCCAAGTATCATTTACAAAAAGTCTACCTGTTTCTAGCATTACAGTTTAATCTTGTTCAATATTTTTTATAGTTGTATATATATTTTTTTCATATATGCAAGTCAACAAGTGTGTGGAGTGTACTCGACTCCAATTCTGACAATTCTTGTCGATACATTTTTCCATGAGCAACTTGCTACACTCTCAACCTTTAAAATTCATTAAAACTTTCCATTGCACAAAAATGTTCTTTATAGTATAAAAAGTTAGATTTTAAGAAAAAATAGTGACTGTTGACTGAGAGGTTCTTTAGTGAATCCAAAATGCTTCTTAAATGGCATTGGAGCAAAAAAGTTGTTTAGACTGAACTCCCTTTTTCTCTTGCCTCATTGGAAGCTTTTATCCAAAGAGACTTGCTTTGCATTCAAAATACTGCATATGTTTTATCAATTCATGTGAATCAAACCCAATTCTGTCCGGGCAGCATCTCCCTAGTTTTTTTGGAACAGAGCCATTTGGTTCAATCCGGTGCATCAAAACAACAGTCCCGTCCTGGTATGGATCACATCCATTCTCCAATTTGAAGAGGACGCGGGGGTAGGGTGACTCCATTCGGAGTGATTAATACATCCCAATTTTCTGAGAGATAGCTTTCTTATATCGGGGAGATCCATTTCATCCGCAAGATCGACCGTTAGCAGCCGCGGGCATAATTGATGACCTCCCCAGTCAAACACTCTCATATTTATCAGCGCATGACCTTTCCTCCGATCTCATCCATCATAAATTAAAGCTGTAGAGCCCAGACGCTGCCTCCCTACACTGAAGGCGCAACCTTTGTCCAGGGGTCTCCTTCTCAGCTCTGCTCGGAGCTGCGGGGATGGAGCGCGCTCAAATCTGCAGTTCAGCACCTCTGCTGTTCGGGGCAGATGGTCATAGGCATGGGCATCTGTCAAACTCGCAGTCGTCCGCTTCCACACTTCTGTCCGAGACTGGCCACCTCCTAAGAGAGAGACGACCAGAGCGGACTGGAATCTGCTCGTGAGGATCTTGCTTCCAACAACAGGAAAACAGATGGGAACAAAGGACAGGAAGTTGCCACAGAGTTACAGTATGGCACAGGTGTGGACATATCTGTATAGTTGCCTGTGGACACCATCCAGAGAAAGTCCATCTTTGAGGTGAAGTGTGTCGAGGAATTGCGAAAAAAGTGAAAACATTCGTCCTTCTGGCTCTGGTTAGACAAACAGATTGTTGTCATGAATGAAAGCCTTGGCAATGATGAATGACTCAATGATGAATGACTTTTCATCAGGTTTATTATTGTTAACTAAAACGGTCCCTTTTTATTAGGTGGTCTTAACTACTATGTACTTACATTTAAAATGGTTCACACAAAAGGTTTTGCGAGTGGACGCAAAGTTTCTCAGGGGAACGCAAAACGTTTTGCGTGCAAACGCCAATTTTCTAAACGCTAAAGCATTGACAAAAAAAAAATTTCCTTCACCATATCACTTTAGAGGCTCTGTAAATGTAGAAGTACTAAAATAAATACAACTAAATAAACTAAAACAAATAAATGAAATGAAAAAAAAAAAAAAACTTTAAACATTACAAAACCAGTTAAAATTCAAGTGAAAACATAAAAAATAAAATCTAATTCAAAACATGGACAAAAACTTTAATAGAACTTTATATCAGAGACCGTAAAATAAATTCCTTGGCTTTTGGAAAAGCATAGAAATAATTACCTGTTTCTCCTTGAAAAATATGTTTTAAACATGTCCTTCATGTGATCAAATGGCTTGACTGTAATTCTTGACAAAGGATGTTAACTCACATTTGAGTTTCTTAGGGGACATCTTTATTTTCCACATGCCCTCATATCTGTCCCTGTCTTACTTAAAGCATCCATAAATATTAATGAGAAATAAAGCATTAATGTTGAAACTGTGCTTTGGGGCTGTGCTCCATGACTCTTCCACAGTTATTAACACCAAGTAAAGGAATAATTCATCATACACACTGTATCAGCTTATGCTTTTTTAAGTCGCCTGCTGGGGAAGGTCACTAATTACGGAGGGATATTGGAGCCAATTATGGATTTAAAATGCCTTGCCTGATGGTGGAGAAAATCACCAGCACGTTAATATTGAGAGCATGCGTTTTAAACATCATGTTGGATCACTCCAGGTCTTATCGGACCGTTAGTCATGCGGCGTTATTCGGATTTATGAGAATCTGAGTGCGACGACTGTGTGGAATCAATGCTTTAACTTTATAAACATATTGATTACATTTTAATCTTCCTGCAAAATTACAATCCAGTCTGCAGAGACAAAAAGTAACACGACCCTGCAGACGACTGACAGCATTATGCATTGTACTAGTTACGTTGGGGCTCAAAATAATACATCACCTTGTGCTAAAACATGCAACATAACATATATTGTGTCATTCAGACTCAGGTTCAAAGTCTGTCTCTGTATACTAATTGTGTAAAAGTATATTTTCATCTGTCGTTTCAGAAACGAAATAGCATATAATCGGATATGGTTTTGCTATTGTTGGTGAAATGTATGCTTGTGTCATTATAGTTTTGCTTTGCCGACATTCATGTCATTTTAATGCAATTTTCTAATTTATTATTAGTGGGATTTTAGTTTTAGTTTCATAGACGTATTTTTGTGCTGTAATAACAAACAAACCCAGACTTAAGGAACTGATCTGACCTTAAAAATGACCTTTGTTGTTGTAATCAAAAAAGTCATGTCTGAAAGTTGCAATCAACTAAACAAAAAGTATTGGTTAAAATGATTGGAGAATATCTTGTGTTTTTCTGTAGGTTTTCAACCATTTCCGTGGGTGGCACCAAGCATCCACGGGATCGGCGCATGTTCATTGGAGATATTTGTCATCAGGATGGACGATTACATGCTTTAAATCATCAATTTGTGCAGCTTTGAGCAATTCTTGAGGTTCTTATCCAGGATGTAAGATGAAATCCTTGCTGG
Organism: Opsariichthys bidens; assembly: GCA_037194245.1. NCBI lineage: Eukaryota > Metazoa > Chordata > Actinopteri > Cypriniformes > Xenocyprididae > Opsariichthys > Opsariichthys bidens. Next base: position 4,253,375 of record CM074304.1, on the reverse strand, counting down.
TTTAGCTGTGTTTACTGACTATGATGAGGTTGTCATCAGCGGGAAAACCTCTCTCTACGAAATTGCGCTGTTGGTTATTTTCACAGCTAGAACATGACTGCTGTACAAAATGATTTTTAAATTCCATTATACTTTGGATGAAAAAAATAATAATACAGACATGACTGAAATGAGGGACACAACTTGTTTCCAAAGCTCCCAATTTCGGGACCGTCCCGCAAAATGTGGTACGGGTTATTCACTTTAGCCTGCGCTCTCTAAAGTTTCATGAATGAGCTAGACATTTAACTCAGATGATCTAAAATAAGCAAACTTTTTGAATGCCCTGTAAAGAAACTTTTAAAAGCTATTTTTAAAAGCACAATTTCTTCAGGTCTTTCCTCTTACCTTTTCGTACTGCAACGTTACAGATTGTATTTTTTAACATAGGTGGGTTGTCTTATCCCTCACATGTTAGATGACTAGATATGTTTTACTTTGTTTTATATTGACTTCATATATATATATATATATATATATATATATATATGACGCGAGGCCAGTGACGCGATCGATAATGAGCGTCAGCTGCGCGCTGCACCGGTCTCGTATCTCTTACGGAGGAGCTCCGGAAGCATAAATGAGGAGCGATAACCAGAGATGACCAGGCCTGGATTTTATGTTGTGTTTTAGTATGTTTGTGTTGGCGGAAGTTGCCTTTAGGAACTGCCACCATTTTACTTTTGTTTTATTGTTTGTTTATTTATTTGATTAAAAGTTATGTTTAATGTTCACCGGTTCCTGCCTCCTTCTTCCCGTTCTTACGAACTGTGTATATATACGTATGTATATATATGAACTATACGTATATATATATACGACGCGAGGCTATAATTATAATTACGCGAGTGATAATGAGTGTCAGCTGCACGCTGCACCGGTCTCGTATCTCTCAAGGAGGAGATGTTGTGTTTTAGTATGTTTGTGTTTTTACTTTCTTTACTTTCACTTTTATTTTACTTTTGTTTTATTGTTTGTTTATTTATTTGATTAAAAGTTATGTTTAACGTTCGCCAATTCCCGCCTACTTCTTCCCGTTCTTACGAACTGTTACATATATATACATATAGTTCCAGCATGTCAGTTCCTACATTTTTATTTGAAATGAATAGTTTTCATAGTCATCATTGTTTAAGCACTATAACAACCCTGGTCATCAATCACTCTGAAATAAAACTTTCTTCTGACATTCAGCACACTGGAATCTTGTGAAACTGTGTATGCACTTCTAAAGCCCTGGTAAAGACATGTCTTTACACAGAGATCTGGCAGTAAAAAAGCAGATTGGGTCAAGTGAGGGAAAGAGCTTTCACCTTTGTAAATATATTATCTTAAGGTCACTACTAGTCAGGAATACAGGTCCCCGGTTTGTATATTCTCCTCCCTGTTTCTATTCAGCGCATGACTGGCCCCACACCCACTCGCCGCAGTGGAGGAGTGACCCTGAAAGACGGGGTCATACGGGAGGTCGTGTGGAATGGCCTAGCTGCCGTTTGCAAAGCACTGTGACAGTTTTAAGTAGATATCTTTTTAACCATTTATTTGTAGTCCAGGGGGAGAGAAAAAGGACTCTCGTCCTCTGCATGATGCCATCAGGCATACTGTTGTGCAACCCCCTTCACTGCCTTTTTATATCCTAAATTAGTCACAGTGTTTTCGTCCTCCTGTGCGAACACCAGGCCGGAATGAGGTGTTAATGTCTTTATGGATCTCCCCATTTGAGAATGCAATTAGCATATGTTACACTTTACTCATCTCTTGCATCGTAACACACACGCAGACAAGTGCATTAGCCACATGACCTAAGTCGTTCGCAGGTCACTAGAAGATTAAATCACCTCTTAACATCTCACATAAATCAAGCGAGGCTACAGCAGTGGAAATACAGTTTTAGGGTCATGTGGTCTTCCAAAAAATCAACAGCGACATGTGTGATGGACACCACAACCAATTCACTATGTGTGTTTAGTTTTTTTTTTTTTTTTTTTTGTACACGGTTCCTCTTCGAAGACATCATAGAGTAAGATGTAATATATTAATATATTTGCAAAAAATATCTGCCACTATTTACTCTAAGTATAAGTAGCATCTAACAACTTTTTACATTTTGCGCAAATAACAACTAGCTACCATATACACTTATTGCAAATAAATTTTCTGCTATTTTCACTTGGTGTAATTAGCATCTATCGCCAGTGTTGGGGAAAGTTACCTTTAAAAGTAAAGCATTTCAATATTGCGTTACTCCCTTAAAAAGTAACTAATTTTGTCACTTAGTTACTTTTTATGAAAAGTAATGCATTACATTACTTTTGCGTTACTTTTTCTCACATGGGCTGGACAGGCTTGTTTGATTTTAACAACAACAAAAAAAGTTTTTTTTTCAGTCCTTTCAAACCAAAAGTAAATGAAAAAGCCTCAGGCTAAACAAAGTGCATATTTACACCTGTACAGTAGAGGGCGCCATTCTGGATTAAAGAAGAACAGGATACAGGAGACGGAAGTCCAACACTCTTATTTCTAAACCTAATCTAAAGTAATTTTTGCTTAATAGTATGGTTGAATTACATCATTGAAGGTCAGCAGCAAAGACATTGGATAATAAAGTGAGATTAAATACATAAAGTATATTTATGTAATTTAATATGGTTAATTATTACAGGTTTGCATAAAATAAATTTGATTTTGATAAATACTGAATGTTTTTGTGCAAGTGAGCTGAGTAAATGTTCACATTAGTCTAGAACTACAATAACCATCATGTTCACACGGCGCACACAACACCTCTGACCTTTATTTCTCTCAACGCGAGGACAGGAGAGCTGTCAATCAATACATTTGAAAAAAGTAACATGCATTACTTATTTGAGTAACTAAAGTTAACTTTAAGTAACTTAAGATATTTTGTTGTAAATTCAAAAAGTAATGCGTTACTTTATTAATTACTCGAAAAAGTAATCCGATTACGTAACTCAAGTTACTTGTAATCCATTACCCCTAACACTGTCTATCACTATTTGCACTTATTTACACCAAGCAAATAGCACTGATTTTTGTGAACATGCATGTTTGCATAACCTATATGCATAAAATCGAGGCGTGTTTGCACTCAAAAGAATGACTTAATATAAAGGATCTGCTCAGCACTAAACCTGCGCATATACTGCCTGGTCAAGTTGGATTGCAGATGGTTAGTGAATTAGACTCAGGTTTAGTCCAGCTGTTTAGTGAATTCGCCCCACTGACTCTGACATCATGTTACAAAGGAAACACATCACCCTTTGAATTACATACTGCTGATACAAACACTGATACACACTGGATGAATTATTCAAGTCACGCTGCATGCTGAGTTCAGTTGTAAGTGTGTTTTGCCGTTGCATTGAGAACAATATATCTGCATTAGTGACTAATTTAAAGTGATGTCATCTCTATTTTTCTGTGTTGTAGGATGACTCCTGCCATCTGCTCCAAATGATGAGTCTGACAATCTGAGTGAACGTATCCCTTCTGATGCCATAATGGCCTCTGTATTGATCCTAATGACCGGGGCATTTACTCACTGTGTTATTCAGATGGAATTGTAGTCACATGGTAGAATGTGTCAAGAATATGATCACTGTAAAAAAAAGAATTGTTGGTTTAACTTAAAAAAGTTATCTGGTTACCTTAAAATTTTGAGTTCATTGAAACATGAAGGTGATTGGTTTAATCAACCGAAATTCAAAATATATATATTTTTTACAATGTGAAAGGGTCAGAATCAAATTGTACATCATTATATTTAAATCGTGATTTTTAATGATAATATCATATTTGGGCTTTTCATGCCCAACACAATTGAATAATAATAATAATAATAATAATGATAATGAAGAAAATGCAGTTTTACCATCACAGGAATAAATCACATTTTATAATATTTAAAAAACACACACTTTAAATTATAATAATATTACTGTTGGTATTTTAATATACAGTATACTATAAAACTATATTATTTTTGTTTGCATACTCTATTACAAACAAATGCAACCTTGGCGAGAATGAGACTTCTTTCAAAAACTTGAACCAATCTAATCAACCCCAAAATGTTTCATGGTAGTGTATTATTATTATAATAATTTATTGTAATAATAATAATAATAATAATAATAATGTCAAGCCCAACAATCAGATCTCAGATGTGCTTCATGAAAGCTGTGCTTATTATTTCATTTTAATATATATATATATATATATATATATTATTATTATTATTTTATTTATTTATTTTTTTCCAAGTGAAGTCTAAATATCCAAATACTTTTTTTGGGCCACCGAATGTCACTTCAAACAACATGATTTATATGTTTCACTGCATCAGGTTAGATACCATGTGTCTGCAGAGCAACATCAGTATGGTAACTCAGAAACCCAAGCCTACACCAGACTCGCCTCTCGTTTAAATTAACGTGAAGAATATTATTTGCCGCCAACACTACGGCGGAATCCCTGCCTGGATATATCATGTGAGACGGCAACAGTCGTCATGGAGGGGAGCAGCTAGTATAAACAAATCAACACATCTATTTGTCAAAGCCCCCCCGCTGAGGGCCAATGGGTCACCTGTGTTTGTTTCCTGCCTATCAGTCACTCCGTACTGGCAGCTCAGAATCTGCCGCGACAGAAGCCGCCGTTCCGGCCCAGTCGACCGCGCTCAGGCCTGGCACTGTGTGTTTAGCTAGGAGGCGAACTGTCAGGAAAAGTAAGACAAATGGGGTGGCCTGATTGACTATTTCCTTAGATACTGAATCAATGGGCTTATTATCACTGCAATTACAGTTCTAATACAAACAGATGCTCAGACTGGACATCTGTTGAGAAAGATGAGCCCACTAGATCTGGAGTCAATAGACTAGAGACAGCAAGCGCTTAAACAGAGACATTAGTGTTCATTGAAGAGCACACGCACACACACACAAACACGCAGCTTAAAATGTGAATAATCTTTAGAAAAAGAAAATAATAACATGTGCATGGAGCATTTTTGAATTAAATAAATAAACTCTTCTGCAGGAAGTCACACACATTATTATATGTTATTATGGGAAAATATTATGCATATTAAAATAATTTAATGGGGGGGGGTGGACTTTAGATCTTTTAGATTTTACATTTTAGATCAGTTAATAGTCAGAATTGGACCCTAAATTAAAGTGTTACCTTTTGATTTTTATTATGTACTGAAGATCCATGTATAATGAGATGAGAGACATTTATTAAAGTAAACAAAAATTTTATTTTGTCGTTTTGCAGACAGATGCAGTTACACAAGGCCACTTTGTTAATGAATTAATCCTTTGTTAGGTTTAAAATGCACAGAAAAGCAGCTTTTGACTTTTCAGATGAGCAACGTGTCAGCCCACAAACTCAGACCAACATATTATGATGTGAAACAAACATCTCTCTGCCTTCCTCAAGAGACACACATTTGATTTTCCCCATCTCTTCTTATCCCTACAATTGGGATGGTTCCTCCCCGGCCGGGGCTTTTATACGGGCTCCTGAGGCATGAGGCATATCATTGGAAGTGAAAACACGGCTCTTTTCACCCTCTTGCCACTGATGGACGTGGTGCCACTGAGGGTGGACATGGTTGGCTTGTTTGTGCCTGACAACTGAATGCGTTTGCCAGGCGAAGCATTGGGGGACTGCGGTGTCTCATTGTCCGTGGCCACGCTGTGCTGTTAGCCTTCCCACTACCGGCCCGGCCTCTGGAAACGCCTGAGCAGGTGCCCTCAAGAAGGTAGCCGTGCAGAAAGCCCGTCCCCTTTCTCTCTCCTGGCTTTCTCACATTTAATTATCTGATTTCCTCTCCTCCTGCGGTCAGCAAGAGAAAAGGGTTGCTGCTCACGACTTGTTGCTGTAGAGAGTCGCCAATTGTTCTCTCTGAAGCCATGGAGGGCCAAAGAAAAGGGGACCTTCTTGTTTCACATTAGATACTAGAAGCTCCACACAAGACTGAGTGTCTGTGGTCACTGGACCCGTGTGAAGAGTCAATGAGAGGCGCAGTACTGCCATGTCACCTCAGTGTTCTGCGAGACGGGAAATCTTCATTTGGCTTCCTCTGGACTGCTGTGGACTCCGGGCTTTCTTCTGGCCCTTTTATTTCCGACCACCTTTTTGTTGTGCTTCAAACTTTCAAGTCTGAAGGGAAAAACAAGCAGACTTCATGCTCACTGTGATAATAAATAAATAAATAAACAACAACAGTAAAGTTTTACTAGTTATCTAATATATATTAGTGTGTTATTTATAGAGTGTGGATATATATATTTCTTGTTTTTAGTTATGTTCAATATTTTTGATATATTTCAATAAATATATGAAAAGGTATAGTTAAAAAATAAATTAAAATATGAATTGTATATTATTGTTGTTTTAAGTTCTTGATACTTCCCATACATTTTAATAAATATATGTATAGGTGTAGTGATAAAATAAAATATTATTTAGCATTAATTTTTTCCACAAAGTACATTTACAGGTAAAGAGAGTGTAACAATGTAATGCAATACATAAAAATGAAAATATGTTTTGATTTTAGTTACGTTCAATAATTTTTTGACACTTTTCAATAAATATATTCACAGGTACACTCAAAATATAAGCCTTTTTTAAGATTTATGCAATTTATTTAATAATAAAATTCCATCAAATTGAATTGAATAATCCTTAATCAATTTGATGGAATTTTACTATTAATTAAATTGGGTAAATCTTAAAAAAGGCTTGGAATTTTTTTTATAGTATAGTGAGTGATAAAATAATAGTGAAACATGAATTTATAGAGATGAACCAAAATTTAAATTCTGGGCCGAAGCTGAAAATTCTAGTTGCACTTGAGCGAGAGGGTGGCGCCAATTTACCAGCGTTACCCAGCACAGCTATACCACACCATGTTACAGCACAAATATGTACACAAATTTCATGTTGACGCATTATTTAAACAGATTTTGTTTTTCCGATGAGCATGAGCAGTGATAACGGTTAGAGCAAGAGTAAAACCTGAGGGCTGGGGTCGGGAGGCATATATTTTCTGCTCATATTTTCAGCCGTTATTATCTTCAGGCCAAAAACCGAAAATGCCATTTTGGTGAATGAATAGAATGCATGCTTCTGCAAGGAAAGTAGGGAGAACTTCTTAACAGATCTGGGCAGGTGGTGCTGGGGAAGGTGGAGAGCCAGGGAAATTCCCATGGTGAGCTGCACTGAGTTGAGCCGGTTCACGGCAAGAATAAATAGCTTACGTAGATACATACGTAGATAGCAAACAGATTAATTGGCTAAAGTTGTTGGTTTTAAAAGAAGAGTTCCATTACTGAACTATGTATAGTGTTGTAAGTCAATGTAAAAAGTTTAAAACAATACTTTTCTTGTCCTTAGTTACTGTTCTTGATACTTTTCAGTAAATATATTTAAAGATATAGTGATAAAATAAAATAAAGTAAAACAAAATAAATCAAACATCAGGTTAGATCAATTTTCAGTCACTTTTTATAACTTCATTTATAGGTTTAGTGATACACAGGTCGACATGTCAGATCATGTTCACTAACCGCTAGGCCACAGCTCCGACACGAAAGAGCAACGTGATGCACAAAGCCCGTGTTGAAATCTTATTCCTGCATTACAACCATACACTATCAGTAAAAAAAAAACATTTTATCTCGCATAAAATTCCTTCCCAAAGCATATTATCTCAAAGACAGATGCCTTTCCTCTTACAGACAGTATGACAAAAATGCGTCCGCCTCCTCCAGCAGTGGCATGCGAATGACAGTTCGCCGAGAGAGAGAGATAGATGGAGAGGAAAATTAACCCCCCACTTATGTCCTGATTGCATTTGAAAATCACCTAATTAGGTGATTATGTCATTAGAGGGATATGTGCATTTCAAAAGACCCCAGTGAGCCAGTGAGCTGAAAGGAGAGAGGCTGAGAGGTAATTAATCCATTTAACTCAGAACCCTGATGCCGGGAAAACAATGCAGCCGTCGGGCCAGAGAATGTGGAGGATTGCCTTTCAGAGACTCTCTTTGAAATATATACTACAATGACAAATGCCCAATTCTTTCCTCAAACACAAGCATGCATTTCCCAGCCCAATTACTTCACTTTTCCCCCGATAAGACTGGTCGCGCTCGTCCTTACGATGGCAAATTGTGATTTCCATTGTAATTATGTCCAACTTTCATGAAATGTGATAAGGGTTTGCCTTTGATTTCCATCACTGATAATATCATACAGTAAGTTCAAGTAATTAAGGCAGGTAATTCTAGACTTGACATTCTGGTTTTGGTCAATTACACAGAGCAAAAACAGTTGTCAACTTTAGTATTGTGTTTCATCAATCATTTCGCATGTTGAATCTATTTAATGGATCAAATTCAGCCTGCAATGACATTAAAGTAACAAATTATATTACCATTCCCAGCTTAGTGTCAACAAATGTCACTTGTTTAATGGTCTTTCATCTTTTCAAGTCTTTTTTTTTTTTTTTTTTTTTTTTTTTACCCATGAATGCCTTTCAGGTTAATTACTCTTACATGACAATGAAGTCTTCACACTTACTGTGAGAGCACTTAGTCTCCTGAAGGGAGTTTTACAACTTTGTGCTTATTCATTAATACATAAGATTCATGAATCTTATTAGAATAATTAATTAAGAATAATTAAGTTTAGCTGTTGTTACTGACAGTACATTATTTTGATTTCTTTTGATCAAAATAGTGGAACTTTTTTTCTAAAGCTTTCTGTTTACCTTCAATCTCACAGACAACATTTGACAACAAATTGACCATGATTTATTTATTTATTTTTCAATAAATGCTCCTGGTCTTATTGTGCATGATTCATCAGTGCAAATGTTTTCCTAACTATAACAACTTTCTGTGTCTTTGGAATAATAAGCAGCAATACAAATATAACCCCCGATGGATATACAGTAATTGTAATGGTTATGTTTGACAACTATGTACGAAAAACAGAAAAGTTTTCCCTTTGTGTTGTTTTAGATGAAATTAGAGTCGCATAGGTGTCCCAGCAGAAGAACCAGAGGTGGGTTCCTCACATTAACATTCTTTTTAAATTCATTTTCAACATTTTGCTTATTTTTATAAAATTTTTATACAATTTGAAACCCAACATGTTTTGCTTGAAAGTGTGTTTGTACTACATCTCCTTAAAATTAAATGACATTATTTCTCTTCAAATTTAATGTTGCTGTCTTGTATTTAGTGGAGGATAATTATTATTGTCATGTTTATATATATATATACAGGTGGAGCTGGGGAAGGTGGAGGGTTTTAAAGGAACTCTGAAGCACACTGTATATTTATATGTATTTGTATATATATATGTATATATATATATACTGTATATATATATATATATATATATATATATATATATATACATACACAGGTGGAGCTGGGGAAGGTGGAGGGTTTCTGCAAACTGTTATGGTGAATGTGTGAGCAACAAGCTCATTGGCTGCAGATGTGACACTGACCAATCAGCTTTTGCCAGTAGTTAATGCTTTCAATATTTTGTTCTCTCATTCTTTCTCCTGTCTTAACTGCTGTTTACTGTAGCACATTACTGTAAAGTGCTTTTTAAAAATGTTATTCTGTAAATGTTATTCTCTGTTAAAAACCAATAAACATTGGCCATTGATGTGATTTTTTGCCATTTAATACCTACAGAAATTTTTGCAGTGTCTTAAGTATCCAAATTCCTCCGTACGTGTTTGGCTTTTCTGTATGTGTATGTGTGTGTGTGTGTGTGTGTGTGTGTGTGGACACATGATGGAAACTGCAGGTGTTTTCTGGATCAGGTTGAGACAGATTGGCGGAGCAGCATGCTGCTATCTGGCAGGAGTTCAGCTTTACCTACGCTTAGCTTTCTAAGACCTTCGCTTTGAGAGCTTCAGAAGGTCCTCAGGTGCTCCTCACACCAAATCCTTCCTCCACATGTAAATCCTTCATATCCCATAAAGCGTAGAAGACAGCATACGGACAGTATTATGACACGCTCACCTGGACACTAGAGAAATATTTATCTAAACGTACAGAATTTTCTCTCTCATGTCGAGACAGTCGTTTTATAAAAGATGAATTGTTCTGCAGCCGATCATTCATAATTTATTTAAAAAATAGTTGGAATTAATTTGAACGAGGACTGGGCCTGACACATCCCACCATAATTCTATAAAAAGTCATGCACTACTACTTGGATTTTTAATTTCTTTGTAACCATTTGTAAAATTTACTAACAATGTCTAAGTGAAAATTTAGTTTTTTAGAATATATTCCAAGTCTGCATGGCTTTGTGTGGAAACACTAATATTTCCTTTTTATTATAATTTTGTTCTCGTTCACTTTCATTCTATGCAAATGAGCAGCCAGAAGACTTCTTTACCTTTTGTGTCTTATCAAATAAGAAAGCCACTTAAAGGAACTATATATTAATTATATTAATGTCCAATATAATTATTAGACTAAAGAAATGAATCTCATCATGATGTAGACAAAAAAAAAAATCATTTGAGAAACTATGCAGTCAGGTTGTAAAATCCGAGGTATTTTGGTAAACAAAGGTCAGCTCTTTGCCATGCCAATTGGCATGATGGTCACATTAGTGGACACATCCTGCCAAAACTGCCTCATTACCCATGATTCATAACTGTGCTTAAACAAATAGAGTTGCCGTCCCTCCTTTCATCTTTAATTTCACAGACTCATTAGGTGGATCGCTGAGATCCACACAGTGGACAGATAAGGCCACCACCTGCGGTGCAGCCCTCGATTGAGTGCCGCACAACACACACACACACACACACGCACACACACACAGCGCCTCCAGCACCCTGCCCAGCCAAACACCATCAGAAGTCAGATCAGATGCCACTGATGCAGTGCCAGGCTGCATGAACAACCACAGGATGCCGGTGTCTCTCGTCCTTCGTGTGTGTTTTCACCCAGGGAGCAGCTGGAACAGCACTGGGCAGGCCAGAGGTATTAAACCTGAGCCGCTTGGCAAGGAAGCTCTCTGTATGGTGTCGCTCCGATTGGAGAGAGCGACAGACAGTCGGACAGACAGTTACGTGTCACCCAAGGTTTTTAGACATGGATACAGAGTCAACACAAACAGAAAACTAACGTGATAAACAAACAAACAAACAAAAAGCATAGTTATTAGCAACAGAAGAGAAGTTTTAGGTTTGGTGTGAATGCTACATCACATTCTGTTGTCACTCAACACACATCTAGTTTTCTGTCAGCTATGCACCAATGCAACATACCACAACACCTCTAAATAGACACGGCGTAGAAAAGCCCAATCACAATTTAGTATGCAAGAAAGGCAGCCAATCGTTTTGCTTTTCAAGTAAGTGTATCTAGATTTAAGAATGTTTATATATTCGTACAGGAAACAAAGAATATGCAAATATTATGCAAATATGCAAATATTATGACGCACCGAGTTGGATTTTGAAGGAATCATGATATAAAAGTAAATTGAACATTTTCAAACTTTACATTTCATTTAAAAAAAAAAAAAAATCACATTTAAATAAAATGAAAAATAAAGCCAAAAGTTAAAATATCTTAAATCAGGATACATTTACTTGACAAGCAAAATGACATAAGTTATTCATTCTTATTTAATATTAAATAAGTTTTTGCTTACAGCAAGAAAAAGTATCTTCGTCTTATTTTTAACGTAAGAGTGTCTGCCGGCATTTGTAAATTGAATGTGTCTGGTTCCCGGTGTCACCTGCTTCCAGTTATTTATAGCTGTACAAAACATCTTGTTATGCCGCTTGATATTACAAACTGGCATTTCATATTATCTTAGTGCATTGTCGTAATTATAAACACACTGCGCAAATAGTTTTACCCTCAACTGCACTTGTTATTCTTCTAGTTATTTATCAATAGCGGTGAATGAATCAGAAGTTTTGCACATTCACAGAAAATAGCTTCCTTCACGTTACAAAATACAGTGGATGAGGTCTGTTTTCACTTTGAATTAAGTTTATATGTATTAGCCCTTTGGCAGATTTTTTTTTTCCTTATTTAAAAGTTTAATACATTGTTCAGAAAATATTTTTTAGGAGTCGGTTTGCTTTTCAAGTAAGTGTATCTTGATTTAAGAATGTTTATATATTCGTACAGGAAAACAAAGACAAAAATACTGAGTAAGAAAATCCTTTTCACACCCCGTGTACATTCAGGCTGAAGTTCAACAAGTAGTTTTTGAGGTTTAAAACAAACTGAATGACTGAGACACACCTATACAGCACTACCTTACTAAAACTGCAATACAACATGATTAAGCCGAATATGCAAAAAAAGAGAATGTGGCTTTTTGCATGCTTTCAGACGTTTTTCTCGTTATTCTCACAGTAGTTTACACATTTTATATTTTCAACAGAAACTCTTCAATGCATTTCTGTGGGTGACTTGATCAGAGTGTGTGTGTGGTTCAGGTAAACCCTACGTTATAGGGACAAAATGTCACAACAAAGATGTCCATATAAAAAATCCTTGTCTTTCTGGGGACATTTTTTGGAAAACGGTTTATAAATCATACTAAGTGATGTTTTTTTAAAACGTAAAAACACAAAGTTTTTGGTGACGGGGTAGGGTTGGGGTTAGGGGATAGATATCTGCAGTATAAAAATAATTGTGTAGAAAGTCCCCATAAAACAAGCATATGTGTGTACTTGTTTTAACTATACTTGTTAGGAACCAAATGTCCTCAATTATAAAGTGAAATAATTAGACAACCCACTATTGAGGACATTTGACTGGTCCCCATTAGATAAAAAGGCTTATAAATCAACAAAAATAAGTTTTTATTTGAATCGAATGATGGTCACATGTTTCTGTGATGGGTAGTTTTAGGAGTAGGGGTTGGGTTAGGTGATAGAAAATATCATTGACCTGATATAAAATCAATGGAAGATGTCCCCACAAATATAGTAATACCAGTCATTTTTGACCTTCTGAGGACATTTTTGGTCCTTTTGAGAAAAAAAGTATAAATCATGTGAAATTAATATTTTTAAAAATGTAAAGCGGAATGTTTTATACGATGGGTGTGATTAACACTGTAATGAATTACTGTAAAAATTACAGCATTATTTTACAGCCGCTGGCTGTTTCTTAATAATACAGCATATTGCTGTAAACTGCAATGATTTCTGGGGTCACGTGTTGGTTTGACTCAAATTTACAGAATATTGCTGTAAATTGACCCTTCATCATTTAAAAAAATACAGTTAT
>CM074304.1:4117500-4235000 GCA_037194245.1 Opsariichthys bidens | reverse complement strand
GTAAAAGCGTTCAGATCTGCGCCGCAGGGGCCAGTTGTTAAATGAGCAACATGTATTGTATTGTTACATCGCTAAATGCAAGAGTGGGGATGAGAACGTTCCCAAGTACGTGATTCCCCGCGGCTTAAAGCCAAAGATTCGGCAGACATGCCGAGTGTTTAATGTGCACCTGGCACCAAACATCCAGCAGCCTCTCGGTTGGCCGCACATGTGGCAGAGCTACAGAAACGCCCAAACGCTTTCCAAAAAGCACTGCTCAGAGAAAAGCTTTGAAATATTAGAGGTAAGAGGCATCCGCGTGTTTTTCAAAGCTGAAGCTCTTACTGCTGGTGTCAAAAGTGTTTAAGAAAATGGAGAGTCTCTGTGTTCAAAGCTGAGTCTAGTCCCAGACTAAAATGCGTGTTTGAGCTGTTTTAACTGAAAGCAACTTTCACTGATGTGTCTTAAAATAAATCAGTGCCATTGTTTTGTCTCGAGACGCACATCAGTAATGTGTTTTTTACCCTAAGGCACATTTATAAAAGCTACTTAAATGTCCTAATTGAACTAGGCCTAATCCTGGCTTAATCTAAGTCCTGTTTGTGACTTCTACACCACAACTATAGAGCAACAATATCACTGGATTCACTTTCAGAGTGATGAAAAAACTGATTTCATCCAATTATTAAAATGAGTATGTTTAACGAATGTTATACATAATCCTGCTGATGTCAAACTTATTACAATTATCGGTGTTGTTATTTTCAACACAAACTATTAAACACAGTTTTTTCGTTAACTGAAACTAAAATATACATGTTTCTACCGTTAAATAAAAAAGTAGAAAGGTAATTGAGACTTTATATCTCACAATTCTGACTTTTTTTCTCACAATTGCACGTTTATATCTCACAATTCTGACTTTTCTTTCCAGAATTGCATGTTATAAAGTCAGAAATGAGAGATATGAAGTCAGAAATGCGAGAAATAAAGCAAAAATTGATTATTAAAAAGTCAGATTTGTGAGAAATAAAGTCAGAATTGTGAGATATAAAGTCAGAATTGCGAGTTATAAAGTCAAAATTCCGAGTTATAATGTCCAATTGTGAGGGTAAAAAAAGACTGACTTTTTTTTTCAGAACAAGTTTATATCTCACAATTCTGACATTATAACTCGAAAGTTTATATTATGCAATTCTGATTTTACATCTTGAGGGTCATCAACAATAATAAAAATATCATTATTTTTTTAGTTAACTTAAAAAAATTAAAATTAGAAATGCTGCCTTGGCAGCTGTCTGAAAATAAGCAGAAATAAAGCCGAAATAAACATAAATTAAAGCTAAATTGAAACATTAAAAACACAAAAACTAATAAATACGACACAAGCTGATGACAAATTTACTAAAAAAAAATAAATAAAAATAAAATCATTACGAAAGCTTAAAATATGAAAATAAAAATGGATTAAAAATATAATAAAACTATAATGCTAGCACTTAATTTTTCAGTCCTGTCTCCCATGTATGTTATAATCATTTAATAACTGTGTAATAACTAGGTAATAACCCTGAACCTACCACAAACCTAACCTTAACCCATATTACTAGCACTTTCTTAGATAAGCACACTGTTAGTTCACATACAGTAAAAATAAAGGTACAGCAACCATTGTAATAGTGGACCTCAGATTGTTTGAATCCTGTATGAATTTACCAAATTGCGACTGTAACATTTGTATTTGATCTTTGATTGTAAATGCTGAAAATATGAAAACTTCTAGGGGTTACGAAAAGGTCACGAGCCTCAGACCGTGTGATGCTTCTGTCTGGACGTCTCAATCCCTGTACCAGTTTTTTTTTTTTTTTTCCCTGAGCCGCTGCACCACATGTTGTCACTCTTCAAAACCAGACGTAATCTCTGTTCAGAGCAGGGCGTCGGTTTCCCAGTGCTCTCTCCATCTCTCTCTCTCTCTATCTCACTCCCCTGCCGGGCCATGAGAGATCATGGCATGCTGTATTGCTGTGTCAGGTGTTATTAGGCTGTGCGGGGTGGCGGCTCCATCACTCTGATGCTCGTGTCCACTCCGGGGCGGATGAGGGCCAATTGCTTACACTCGCTACAGTGACAGAGCAGGGGGTGATTGGCAGCAACATGCTCCTGTCTGGGACGGGAGGGCAAACCCTCTGCTGAGGTGTTTTTCCAGCGGCCTGCAGAGAAGGGCTGCGCACACACGCAGACACAGAAAACATACGCATGTTTTAATTGAATTATGCTTAACGACGATCTATGGGATCGAAATCCTCTAGACATTACAAATGATACTGTTGTAATTCATCACTTATCTGCAGTTTATCTTGACTTTTAACTCATTTTACTCATTTTTATTTGAATTTTTATTAGTTTTTATACATCTCAGTGGTACTATTTTTAATTAGTTTTTATTTGATATTTTCAGTTTTCTTATTATTTTAAGTAATTTATTAATTATTTAATTATTCATTTATTATTATTATTATTATTATTTGAGTAATTTATTTTCATATTATTTTATTGTAATTTACGTGTGCTTTTATTTTATTAGTTTTTTTTTTAATATTTTATTTTTACTTCATTCAGAACTACCCATTTCATAAGTGCCAGTGTTATTTTAGTATTGTTTATAAACTATTATCGCATTTGAATGAGTTTTTATTTTCTAGTTTTAGTTTTAGTATTTCTTATGTGCTTGTGTTGTTTGTTTTTTTTTATATATTTTATTCTGACTTTATTCAAAAATACCCATTTCATAAGTGTCAGTGTTGTTTTAGAATTATTTATATAGCATTACAGTATTCTTAATATTTTTCAATTTTAATAATAATTTTAGTTAAAGTTTTAGTAAATTTGTTGCTCTTGAGTGATGTTTATTTTAGTTTTTTTTAATGTTTTGACTTCATTACAAATTCTTATTTCATAAGTGTCAATGTTGTTTTATCATTATTTCCATACTACAGTATTATTAATATTTTATTGTATATGATTAATCCTATATTTTCAGTTTTCATTTTAATGTTAAAGGTTTGGTCAATCTATTATGTGCTTATGTTTTATTATAATTATTATATTTTACTTTGACTTCATTCAGTGTTATTTTAGTGTAACATTTTGAATTAGTTTTGATTTTACATTTTCATCTTTTATATTTCAGTTTAAGTTTTGGCAATTTTGTTGTGTGCTTGCATCATTTATTTATTTATTCAAAAATATTTCCATCTCTTCATACAAGTTCATATTTGTATCAAATAAACATGAATGAACATCGGAAGGAATGTTCAACAATTGTTCAAGTTCACGTTCACCAACGTTAATCTACTAACTCTCCTGACTGCTTTGTCAAACAAACTGGCGGATTCAGGGTTATGATTGGTCAGATCGCCTGTCAATCAAACTGTTTGCGAAGCGTCAATCGGGCACTTTCCCAAAACAAAAAAATTGTTTTCCATAGCAGAGCATTTTGTTGTATTTTGTGGAAATTTTCTCCAAATGTCACACTAATTGAAATTGATCAGGCATTTAAAAACTGTCAAGGTTTTGTGCCAGAAAAAATGTGCCTAAAAAGATACTGTCTCTTTCGTTACGTTATTTCAGTAGCTTTCAGCTTAGGTAAGTATTTTTCCAAAGAGTACTCAAACTACTTTAAATGACGATTAGAGACACCACTAACCCACTGAAAAGAGCGGCCCACAATTTTCTAATGCGTTTCGCCAGCCGCTCAAACAGAGGTTGCATTTGAAGTGAAACATAATTCAGCTAATCAATTCAATTGATTTCCCTCGGACAACTATTGACTACTTATTTTCTGAAGCAATCATTTCTATTAAACTCCTCATCAGTCACTAAAAATGCGTATGCCATTTTAAATTTTCCTTTAGACAAATGAACCCTAGCATGGCAATTAAAAGGGGCCAGTTAAAATGATTGCCAATGAGATTACACTCTAATGAATTGCTGTAAAAATTACAGCAATATTTTACAGCAGATGGCTGTATTCTTAATAATACAGCATATTGCTGTAAACTGCAATGCATTCTGGGGGGCGTGGCGGTTTGACTCAAAATTCCAGGATATAACTGTCAATTTCAAGCATAAAGAGGCATTTAGGATTTTCAACGGTTGAGATTCTGGTAGAAGCAAGAGAGAGTGGTCTACAACTGTGGTAAGTGACTTATTTCATTAAAAACAATACAGTTTTTTTTTTTTTTAAATTGTTAATCAAAGAATACAGTAAAATTCTGTAAATTACATGAATTACAACCCTGCTGCCAGTATTATACAGTAAAATTTACAGGTAATTTTTAACATTGTAGACTGCTCTGCAGATCAATGAACCAATAATATTTGCATATGCTACATTAGTGAATACTGAAGACAATTCGATTTTAAAGCCCATCACCTCCTCTGAAAAACAAAATCAGAAAATGACGTTATAAATATGTTATAAACGAGGAGTGTTTCATATAAACCGAGATATGCAGCAGGTTTCTCTGAATTAGCTGCCAGCTTCAATCTCAGTATCTTTGCCTTGAGGAGAGAATGTGTTGGAGTCTGTGTTAAGATGTACTGATACTCCATCACAGAATAATTCTTTTAAAATAATGATCTTTCTTTGGGCTATGGGCCCTCAGGAGCTGTTCTGCACTGAAAGCTACACTCATAAAGCCTTCATTTTTACAATTGGATATTGGAGAACGGATTTTTCCTCAGTGCGAACGTATAAGCCTCCTCCATGACAGGTTAGGGTCTGTTTGAGAGCGTGCCACATTACAGAGCTTACATTGTTTGGCGCTCATAACTCCATTAGCTTTTGAAAGCACACAGCGTAACCATGAGGTAAAGGTGCGCAGTGGCCCCGTGGAAAGATGAGAGGATCAACCTCAACACAGATAAAACCCCATCAGAAAGTTCCTGCAGTTATCTGTAATAAAGCAGAAGTTCTGATGGAGTTACGATTTAAAGGGATAGTTCGCCCAAAGATGAATATTCTGCTATTATTTGTTCATTCTCGTGTCAGTCCAAACATGCTGCATGCTGTTCTTTTTCTTCTCAGGAGAACACAACAAAGACGTTTTTCTCTTGGTGCATACAACCGCATCTCAAAATGAAATAATAAGAGAGAGGCTGCTTGAGCCAGTGGGTGGAGCTTGATGTAATGGGTGGAGCTAGATGTGATGGGTGGAGCTAGATGGTCTAATCACACCCTAACCCAACCTTTTTTTCTAAGTGGGCCGCATATCATTTACATATGACGTCACCAATGAAACCCAAACAGATTTAATGTCATGGTATTAGCAGATAATATTATACACTTACAGAATTTTACTCTGGAAAATCAACAAATTCCATAAGAATTCATTTTTGTTTCACAGTGTGTTGAAATGGCTGACAGTGGGACTTCTTCATATGAAAGTGAAACTCTCGTTCAATAAACTCATGTTTACTAACTTACAAACATTTGCATAATCCAATAATAATGCTCAATGAACACACGCAATGTATACAAGCACTTTAAGTAACTATTTAACTCTGGATGTAAATTCTCTTTAACAGCATCGTAACAGTCACCACACAATGACAGAATGTTTTATATCACAAGCGCCTTAATAAGCAAATGTTCCTGAACTCTTTTTACGAACAACATTGAGCGCATTGTAATTACAATCTCTGATGGTATCAAGCATTCGGTCACGTTTTGATTTAATTAAACAAAAATAAATTGTAAAACTGGAATTTATTATTTAAATGTGGTGGCATATTGTGGGCCGCATTCGCATTCGTGACGGGCCGCAGGTTGAAAGTCACTTCCCTAACCGTTACTCTATAGCTAAACAAAATTAGGCCAAGTTTCACCCGTTAGATACACAGACAGAGATGGAGCTGGAGTAGGTCAAGCTTCATCTACTACGTATGAGCATCCATTTGGCACTGCAGTGTGCACCACTTTTTCATAAAGGACCAAAAAACATCCAAACTACCATTAGATCTGTTGTTGTTGTATGAGAAGAGCTGTATAAAGATCCATAAAGATTCCACAGAATAAAAATAACATCAATACATGGAATAACATGAGGATAATTAATCACCAGATTTGTTTGTTTTGTTTTTTTTCTGGTGAACTCCATTAAGTTCCTTTAAACTCCATTAAGTGATTAACTTTATACTAACCATATGTCAGTCAAAGCTCATCTTTCAGCATTTCCCACTTTGAAACAAAAAATGATAAAACTTTGCAAACATATTTCATTTCTTAATGAATTTGGAATTATGAACTCACAATGAGCAACCTTTGTACCTCATTATAACGTATGTTATAAATATTAAAACATACTGTTAATTCATTTTTGTTTTACTTTGCTCAACTTGTTAATGTTAAAAAAAGCATTAATATGTGTAGAAATGCACATGAAAGCATGAAAGAATTTGTTACGAAAAAAAAACGAATTAAATTCACCTTATTCAATCATGAAGTCAAAATCAAATAATTAAATGTTTTTATAATTGATTACTATTACGAGAATGGTCCAATTCTCACTATTTACTTGTTGCTTATTAGCATACTTATTACTAGGATAGTGGCCATTTATTAGTACTTATGAAGTGCATATTAATGTTTTATTCTGCATGACAATATTTTACATCCCTTAATCCTACCCAATACCTAAACTTCACTTAACTACCTTACTGACTATTAATAAGCAACAATTAAGAGTGTGTTAAGGCAAAAGTCATAGTTAATAGTGACATATATGACCATTCTAATTGATTTGATACTGTTAGCATGATCCGGCCAATAGATTTTGACCACTTGTAATGATTTTTAATATTTTCACTGTATGAAAATAAAAAGACGTTTCTTCGACACTTTTGTTGGCTTTGGTTCCACTTCATTTTGATTCATTTTAGACATTCTACTAACTATAAGTTAGTCTGTTCTAACTATAAGTAACTTTGCCACTACATATAAACTAACTCTTATTAATATGCAACTACATGTCAACTAACTCTCATTAGAGTATTAGAATATTACACTGTCAAACCACCAATACTGTTAGGTTAGGAGTTAGTAGAATAAGTTAACTTGTAGATGCAAAGTTACTTATAGTCTATTGGGGAGCATCAAAAAAAAAAAAAAGTTGATGATATTAAGCAGACAGTCTAATACTCTAATGAGAGTTAGTTTACATATAGTTGCAAAGTTACTAATAATTAGTAGAAAGTCTAACATGGACCATCAAAATAAAGTGTTACTTTACTTTTTATTACATGAGCAGCTAATGTGGTCGCCGGCAATAACTTACATTTGTGATCAGAGCTTTACATGCAAGTGATTCCAGCAGCATGTTTATGAAGATCACTAACACGGCCAAATTCAGCAGGCCTGTCAACGGCACCGAAGAAGCTAAATAAAAGGCATGTTTGTTACTCGCTTGGATTCGAGATCACCTCCACGACCTCATTTGTACTCCAATAGCTCTGTCCTGGCTGGCTACTCGGGGAGAAAACGAAGCTGCAATCACACGATGGCTCAGGGGGCTCGAATAATCCAGAGCCTTGCAGTTTAGCACCAGCTCCTTATTTGGTTTGATGGGTGGCAGTTTGAGGCAGGTGATGATTTATAAATGGTCTATTGGCTGGTGGGGCCCACAGGAATGGGGAGGACTTGGACAGGGATGGTGTGGAAAGTGCCAGGGTGCTTACTGGAGCTCGAGCCAGAGAGCCGAAGCACATTAGCACAGGCTGGAGCATCTGCGAGCCGAGCGGCGCTTTCCTCGCTGCAGGGCCATATGGAGCTGACAGGATGCTGAGCGCTAATTAATTTGACTGCAGAAGATGATTCTCACAACAAAGAGAGATATAAAGTCCACCGCTCCTCTCCTCACACATATGCATTGTGCTTATTTGTCTTTAGTTATTCTCTCTCTATCTTTCTGATGACGCCTACCTAATCAATCAGAATTTGGGGTCATGATGAATATTATTTTTCACCATTTAAACATAGGTGTGAGCATAATTGCAGGGCATTCGCCCATGGATAGCTTCTCGAGAACTAGACGAGTGTCACAGATTTCAGTGAACAGCATGGCTGGGCGGTTTGACAGTGTCTCTTGCAGGACAGAAGAACACTGTCAAACACTTCCATTGAAAAGTAAGTATGTATATATATACAGTGGGTGCGGAAAGTATTCAGACCCTCTTAAATTTTTCACTCTTTGTTATATTGCAGCCATTTGCTAAAATCATTTAAGTTCATTTTTTTCTTCATTAATGTACACACAACACCCCATATTGACAGAAAAACACAGCATTCTTGACATTTTTGCAGATTTATTAAAAAAGAAAAACTCGAATATCACATGGTCCTCAGTATTCAGGCCCTTTGCTGTGACACTCATATATTTAACTCAGGTGCTGTCCATTTCTTCTGATCATCCTTGAGTTGGTTCTACACCTTCATTTGAGTCCAGCTGTGTTTGATTATACTGATTGGACTTGACTAGAAAAGCCACACACCTCACAACAGCTCACGGTGCATGTCAGAGCAAATGAGAATCATGAGGTAAAAGGAACTGACTGAAGAGCTCAGAGACAGAATTGTGGCAAGGCACAGATCTGGCCAAGGTTACAAAAAAAATTCTGCTGCACTTAAGGTTCCTAAGAGCACAGTGGCCTCCATAATCCTTAAACGAAAGACGTTTGGGACAACCAGAACCCTTCCTAGACCTGGCCGTCCGGCCAAACTGAGCTATCGGGGGAGAAGAGCCTTGGTGAGAGAGGTAAAGAAGAACCCAAAGATCACTGTGGCTGAGCTCAAGAGATGCAGTCGGGAGATTGGAGAAAGTTATAGAAAGTCAGCCACCATTGCAGCCCTGACTTAAACCCAATTGAGCATCTCTGGAGAGACCTAAAAATGGCTGTCCACCAATGTTTACCATCCAACCTGACAGAACTGGAGAGGATCTGCAAGAAAGAATGGCAGAGGATCCCCAAATCCAGGTGTGAAAAACTTCTTGCATCTTTCCCAAAAAGACTTTTGGCTATAAATTACATACATATATGTGTTTTATTCAGACCCCCTTAAATTTTTCACTCTTTGTTATATTGCAGCCATTTGCTAAAATCATTTAAGTTCATTTTTTTTCCTCTTTAATGTACACACAACACCCCATATTGACAGAAAAACACAGAGACAGAGTCTTTTTGAAACATTTATTATTATTATTATCAATGTTGACAACAGTTTTGTATTTTTTTTTCAGGATTCTTTGATGAATAGAAAGTTCAAAAGAACAGCAATTATTTGAAATATAATATTTATAATATAACATTATAAATGCATTTACTGACACTTTTGATAAATTGAATGCTTCCTTGGTGAATAAAAAAAAAAAAAAAATTCCACAAAAAAACACCTTACTAACTCCAATCTTTTGAACAGTAGTGTGCATTGTTATAAAAGCTTTTGATTTCAGATAAATTCTGTTCTTTTGAACTTTCTATTAATCAAAGAATCCTGAAAACAATGTACACAACTGTTTTCAACATTGATAATATGTGTCTTTATTAGCAATATTAGAATGATTTCTGAAAACCAGAGTAATGATGCTGAAAACTCAAGTTTGATCACAGGAAAAAAATTGAATTTCGAATAGAAAACACTTATTTTTTAATGGTAATAATATTTCACAATATTGCAGTTTTTACTGTATTTTTGGTCAAAGAAACGTTCTTTCAAAAACATTAAAACATCTTCCCGACCACAAACTTTTTTTCCATTGGTTTCATAAATATTAACAATTAAAAAAAAAACAATCAAATAAATTCAAAATAAATATATCTCTTAATATATTGATGCATTATAAATTATATAGAAATATAATTATATATACATTTCCATATGAAATTTTGGTCATATTGCCCACTTCTATAGGACAGGATAGCAAAATGAATACTGAAAAATTGATTTGTTAGCTAATCTTGCACAAATTCAAATTCTACTACAAAAAATGAAATGATAGTAAAAGAGTTTGTACAAACAGAAATATGACAGCTCCTTGCAAGGAGGGCTGATCCCGCATGTCCCTGCAGTGTAAAATACGACTCCTGTGATGTTCGCCGGATGGCCTCTTTTTGAACACGATCTGCCTTATTAGTAGATGTTTGTCCCTTAACTTTAAAATTCCAGCTAATGACATGGGACTTAATTTAGTACATCAGTCAGCTACAGATGAAAGGAACATAGTCATTAACACAGACTGATTAATGTTTGTCAGTGTCTGAGTTTTAGAGAATGAAAAAAACATTCAGAGAAAACATATCAGCCTCTGTGAAAAGGGTCCACTGATGATAAAAACACAGAATGTCAGATGATCATGTATCATCTTCAGATGAGTTTCCTTAATAAGATCATTGTGTTAATGATGTCTTAGACATGGTTTAAAGTTGCTACTACATCATAAGAACAGGTTGAAAATAAACACCGGGGGACAAACTCACTCTCTTCCCTCAGTACACAGAATAAATGCGCTCGATGTTGTTTGTGCTGTAATTCGGAGGTTCGTGAGCACATTCAGGAGGCACAAGTCTCTTCAATCAAATTAGTGGCTTAGAGTCTTTAAAATCAATGAATTATGTAAATCACCCTTGCAGTTATTTACAAAAAGCCTTTATCACTTTAAAAGATGAATTGCATATTCAAAAATCATTTCTAATTATTAGAGAACTTTCTATTGGCAGGGTCATATTGGCTTTATTTGAATTTAAATTCAGGTCAAAAGTGTTTTCGGTTGAATACATATTTGCATTGTTAAAATGACTGCAATTTTAACGGTAAAAGACTGTAAAAATGCTACGGTGAAAAAAGAGTGAATGGTTTTAAAGAATTTTCCATACTATATACGGTGAATAACTGTTATAGATCTAATGGTACATTTAAGTGAAAAATAACAAGTCATTTTATAATTTACAGTGTAAACCTGTAAATGGACATTCAAACAATTCCCTGCATGACATTTCAAATTTGATGTATTTTCGGTGAAATAACTGTTTCTTCTTTCTAATCAGTTTTGTAAATTAGGATTTATTGCATAGTTTTTTTGTTTGTTTCTTTGTTTTTTTAAATGTCATGTGTGTTACCATAATGTTGTTTGTGTGAATGCACTGTAATGAATTACTGTAAAAATTACAGCATTATTTTACAGCCGTTGGCTGTTGTTTAATAATACAGCATATTGCTGTAAACTGCAATGCATTCTGGGGGCATGTGTTGATTTGCTCAAATTTACCGAATATTGCTGTAAATTGACACTTCGTAATTAAAAAAATACAGTTATTTACTGTAATCAGAGAATACAGGGAAATTCTGTAAATTAAATTACAGTAACACTACTGTAAATTTTAAAGTAACTGGCTGGCAACCCTGCTGCCAGTATTATACTGTAAAATTTACAGTAATTTTTTAACAGTGTGACACTGTGTGCACCTTCTATATGTTAGTGTTGTTTTCTCAGCTTTTGGAAAAGCTTGTGATGAGCTTTGATTCATCATGTGACTCTCTTCACCATTGTGTTTGGTGGATGTCACTGTATTACAAAGGTACCCAATAGACATTAGTACTTCAATAGTTTGGTACAGTAAATTAACATTATTGCAGTTAATGAAATATGGTATCTTACCGTAAATTTAATGGATTTTTTTTACAGTGTGTAAAATAAACTCTAATGAACTGTAATTATTATAATATAAACCTTTAAATCATACAGGTTTGAACTGTAAAATAGTGCTGTCCCGAAAAAAACTAAAACATTGCTGGCGTATTTTTTACGGTAAAGTTTTGGCAACCACAGCTGCCGTTTTTTTACCGTAATTTTTTTTTACAGTGTGTTTTTTGTACATGCAAATATTTAGTATTATGAACAGTCATGCTACCTGCAAATCAGTAATGCAAAGTCAATGTCAATTTACTTTCTATCCAATTTGCCAACTGTGTTTGGAAATGTAAACATAATTACATTTGCTTTGAAAAAGAAATACTCATATTGTGATTTGAATTGCTGAAAAGCCCAAACTATGTGAAGGAGGCCAATAATACATGAAGAGTGGGATGCAGGAAATGATGTCATGACAAAACAGATTAGCTGTGATGGTAAACCTTCACTAATGACTATCCTCACCTGTGACCAGTGAACACCTCAAGGAGCCTTTCAAAATAATGGCAAACTAATACACTAGCATTCAAAAGTATATATACCATGTGTGTGTGTGAGAGTATATATATATATATATATATATATATATATATATATATATTATATCTATATTATTAGCTCTATTCTCAAATAAAATATTATACATAATTTCATCATTTGCCTCAAAGCGAATGTAACAATAACAATACATAACATCTGCTTTAAATCAAATTATTATTCATCCACATCAAAGAGATGATTCATTTTAACACCCTACACATTATTGCAGACGGTGTCTACTCGTTTTGAGTGATCATTGAAAGATCTTGTGTGATTGAAGCTCCAAATATATTAGGCCAAAATATCTGTCAGCTTTACTTTGCCCATCTTTCAAGAACAGAAGGGCTTTAATCTGGTGAAGAGTGAACACTTATGAGCCTTTATGAAGCCAGACTTCTGCCTTTGCGCTTTATTTCTCATTTTGCTGCTAGAGAGGTGAGAGGTCCCAAATCCCCCTCAGGATGGCTTGATCTCTTCAGACCCATTAGAGGGGGCGAAGAGTTAAGCTGAACTCATATGAATTGGAATTAATGCCTGGTTTCCGTCTTCCTCTGAATCTGAAAAAGAAGGAAAGTGTGCACCAGAGCGCATGTGAATCACAGAGCAGCTTCCGCCTCTAAAATATCCCACAACTCACTGAGAGGAAATGGAAAGAGTGATCGTCCCAGCGAGGGAATAACGGCATTGAGACGCTCTCCTCGGCTCCTCAGGAAGAGCCTCTCACAATCATGTCCTCAGTACCGTTGTTCTACACTAGAGGAATCTGATAGTCGGTGTGAACGCTAATGTGCTTATTTTTACATCACACCTTTTTTGCACAATGCTGAAAAAAAGCCTCTCCTTCACTATCACTGTAAATATTCAATAAACCCTAAATCTAGATGTAATAAAGATTTTAATTTAATTTTAATAAATTATGTTTTATTGTTTTTTATTATTATTAGATATATTTATTTTTATAAATATTTATTTATTATATATTATTATTATATTTATTTATTTATTTATTGCAGTTTGAGGTGATTCTTTTTATGTATTCTTTTTTTCAGAGATGTGGATTCATGGGAAATTTTTGAAAGGTAACTGGTAAATTGCACTGAAGCATTGAGCATGGTATACTATGGTAAATCCAGCGTAGTTTCCACTAAAATCTCCCCTAAAAAGTATTTTTATTTTTATCACAATCACTTTGGCTCATATTTTGGATGCGGTCTTGATGATGACCAATGAAACCAAAATGAAAAGTTTTCAATCAATCAATCAATCAATCAATCAATCAATCAATCAATCAATCTATCTATCTATCTATCTATCTATCTATCTATCTATCTATCTATCTATCTATCTATCTATCTATCTATCTATATCAATCAATCAATCAATCAATCAATCAATCAATCTATCTATCTATCTATCTATCTATCTATCTATCTATCTATCTATCTATCTATCTATCTATCTATCTATCCATCTATCCATCTATCCATCCATCCATCCATCCATGCACAAATGCACATTTGCATGTATACAATGTGTAATATTAACAGGAACATAGATATTTATGGGATGTACTGTACATGTATGTCTGACAGATTTCGATAAATGATAATAATAATATCTCTAACTCTTTTCATTTTAGAGTTGTAGAGTATGACAATTAATGAGAATCAACTCAGGTCTGAATCAGAAACTAATTGTTCAGAGATCTGAAAAAAAAATCACATTCAAGAACTGAGCCAAATCAATTGAGAAAATTGCACATGTTACTACACCCTGTGAATGAAATCCTGTACGTGCCTCATTGTGACATTAAAATGTACAGAATACACAATATATGTAAAATATTATTATGATTAGATACAGTGTACTTATTGTGTTGATGTTGTTTTGCAATGGCTCAACAGGGGTAAGATAAGGGTCAATAGCGTAATTATTATGTTCATGGTTCATGTCTTATTTTCTAGTTTCATGCCTGTTTCCTGTTTATCATGTGCTCCCTTTTGCCATGTGGTTCCCTTGTTTGGGACATGTGATCCTGCCATGTACTCCTTTGTCATATGTCCTATGTTGTCATTGGTTTTATTGGCCACATGTGTGTCTTGCCTAGTCATTAGTCCTTGTGTATATATTGACATCATGCTTCCTCAGTCTTTGTCAAGTATTGTCCGTGTACCACTTTTGGTGAGCCCAAGCCCAAGCCCAGAGGATTTATTACTGAATTGCAGAATACTTGACGGCCAACCGTGAACTCAGCAGTTGGCCTGCTTCATCTATGCCAGGACCATCGCCCTATCGAGGATTATGTAGTGGAAGTTGTGCTGTAGACTTTAATGATGCTGCCCTCAAAGGCATTTTTCGAAATGGGCTTAATTACTTTTTATGTTACCTGATCCCTAAGAGCAATTTTCCTGGGACTTTAGCAAAGTACATTGATTATGCACTTTTTCTGGCCAGTTCATCTTTTACTTTGGGGATTGTGGATGAGGAACTCTACAATCCTGATCCCTCAGTGCACATTACAGCCAGCACACCAGAGCCTCTTCACATCATGGCCACCACACCAGAGTGTATCCACACCCTGATCGTCTTGTCAGGAGTTATTCATGTCATGCCTGCCCAGACCGAGATTGTTCACATCATCCCAGCCAGGTCAGTGCCTGCTCACATCATGCTTGCCCAGTCAGAAACTGTTCATATCATGCTGGCCCAGTCAGAGACTCTTCAAGTCATGCCTGCCCAGTCAGAGACTGTTCATGTTATGCTTGCTCAGTTAGAGACTCTTCAAGTCATGCCTGCCAAGCCTGAGTCTCTTCAAGTCATGCCTTCACAAGATGGCTGCCACGCCTGAGCCCTCAGCCAAGATGACCGCTATGCTAGCATCTTCAGCTGACCATTATGGCCGCGGCTATTTGGTGTGTGTGTGGGCTACACACGTTGGCTCCAGCCCCTGATCAGTGTCCAGAGGGGACTCCAGCCCCTTACCAGCATCCAGTGGGGACTTCAGCCCCTGACCAGATTCCAGTGACTGCCTCAGCCCATGAACCCAGTCCAGGATACACCTCCATAGCTCCGCCCAAGAAAATTTGGGCCGGGGGCTATAGATACTCAGTTAAGGCCACAGAGACCCCCCAGAATCACTTATACGTGCATGGCTGCTTGAACTACCTGCACCTCCATGGCACCCTGAACTGCTGGCACTGCCCAGGAGGTGTCCTAGCCTGTCAGCATTGCCCGTGCTTCACGACTCAGGTCCGCCCAGGTCCACCCAGGCCCGCCATTGCCATGCCACGGTCCATGTCCTGTTCCCCTGCACGGGCCTGGCCCACCATCCCTCCCCCAAGACCGCCTCCACTCCACCACCCTCCTGGACTTTGAATAGTTTTGTTTTTTTTGGGCGTACCACTGTTGGTGAGTTCATATTTTCAAGCCAAGCCATGCCAAGTCTTTGTTTGTTTTGTTTGAGTTGAGTTCTTCTGCAACTTGCCTTCAGTGGATTACTGAAATTTTATATGTAATTGCAGAGATTAATTACAGCTGTAATTGCATGCAGGTATTTTTCAAATACAAGTAAAATGTAAAAACATGTATAAGTGCATTGTATCAAATGTTAGCAGTAGTTCAAGACACTTAATATAAAGTGGGTCTCATTTTTTTGCTTGTGTGCCTCCAGTCATTGGGTAAGTGGCCAAAGTTTCCTCTGACAGTACTCATAAATGCTATGACCGATTCCCAGCCTGATTTCATGTGTGTTAAAGTTTGTTTCTCTCATTTTGACTCTAAACTCTCAAGCACTCACATCCCCAGAACGACTGCTACTATTGTGTCCTCTCATATGTTCGCTTTGACGGATTATATGCATTCACGCTGTGAGAAGAGACAGCGGTTCTCCTGTTTATGTTAACATTGCCTCATAAAAAATAAATCACCCATTTTAAAGGACTCTGAGTTCAGTACTGTTGAGCATGGAAACCATTGGAAATAGGATTAAGTAGTTAATTTTTACATTTGCTTTTTATGGATTTTTGTTCTGCTCATATTCCTCAAGTTAAGAAGCTGAAGAGCAGAAAGCTGTTATCCACGAGGGCTAATAAAATACTTATTGCTGCTATCTTTAACATGTTGGGAATGACCTGTGCCTTAAACAAACGAAGTACTGCGCTGGAGAAATGATTAGCTAGAATTTATGATGTCCACCCAAAGGAGCAGTTCACTCTTCCACCCCCGAAATCCTATTTCACTCACGTGTCAAACACTGCTGCTGCTCACGAATGCAGTTTCTGAGGAAACGTTTAACTTTTGACAGTTTAAACTCTCCCACAGGTTAAGGGTATACATCTTATTACCATTTTATTTACTTATGCATCTGCTTTCGGGTAAGACTTAAGACAGTCATCCAACTGGCAGAACTTTCAGAGCACAGCGACTGACAAATAGTACACAGAGTAACAAATGCGCCATAAGCGAGCGGCTCTTAAGAGAACGAAATGTGTCGATCTCAGTGATTGTGCGCCTGCAGCGGAGCTCCAGAGCCACACACACCGTCTGCCCTGTAATGGATGATCTCTTGGAGACATTAGGTTTGGACTTGTCGAAAACAGGTTTTCAAGACTTGGAATCAGTCAGGCATCCGTTTATTTACACAGCCTTAACTGTTCATTTGATAAGTAAATGAGTTGCATGCTTGTATAAGTGATCTAGCCCAGCTGCTAGAAAATAACAAGAGGGAACGTCAGTGACACATCATGTCGCTTGGCCCGCACTCCAGTGCACAAACAATTACACAAATGCACGTGTGCTCATAACATATGTTACATCCATGTACACAAATAACTATAAATATATACACAAGAAAACCTTTCTAAAAATCCATTGTTTTTATTTAACCCTATCCTTATGTACATTTTTGTCTTTTTCAGTTATTTTTGTTAATGCCAACTGCACAGATTTTTGCACAAATGTTAATTTTCTTTGGAATTTTTACTAATTCACCCTCATTTCCTTTAATAAATCTGTTTTACACTCGTAACACAAAATAGTTATACTCAAAGCCTCAAGGATAAACATATACCCATCAAAACCTATTAAAACTTTAATCCCAAGGTTATTTAACTATAAAATGGTACAGTCTTTGTTAATAGTTTTGCCAAATGGTCCCATTTTCTCAGGTTTGACTATAAAGCAAATACTTGCTTTATTCCTGTTTTCTGATTCTGCATATTATAGAGCCAATTGGATAAATTGTGCAGCTATAATTGTTTGGGTTGGTATGCATTGAGTGTGATTTGTGAATGTGTGTCATATTTGAGAGAGAGAAATTTTACTGTAAATTACAAATCAACTGGTGTACTAACTGCATTTACCAGTGGTGTTTTGCTGCCATCTAACGGGGGGGAATTTGGTACCGCGCCCAATTTTGGGAACTTACCGAAAGCTAATTTTTTGAGATATCAATCTCAAATTTGGAACACAGCTTATTTACATTTATGGTTTTAATTTTCTTTCAGTTTTCGAGTTCAACTATATATATTTCATATAAAATAATAATTATAAATCATTTTCATGAACTTAAACCTCTATAACCTTTTCACTTTTTTTTTGTTACTTCAACAATAATCTACCAGACTTTAGTCTGTGCTCCCAAGCTTCAAATTTTTATGACAGTTTTTGGACAAGGACATTTTTGTCCTCAATGGACCTATGTGTAAAAAGTCACCACAATTTCATAAAAATACATTAATTTATATAATTGCTTTAAATGTTTAGTGTCACAGTGTGGTTCAGGTGCAAAAAAATACATTTCATCTCCAGCTGCTTTGTATTTTGTGTAATTTTTACAATTCGTTCAAATAGTTTTAAAGCTGTAATATGTAGTTTTTCAATCTGCTAGAGGTCACCTATTCAAAACAAAGCTGTAGTTTGATGATGCCAAGTTTGAGCGTGGAATCTTGGGACATGTGGTCTTCACCTCACAGCCAGTGAATCGTGATAGGGCTCCAGCAGAAATCATATTTGTGGATATGATTATTAACATTACTGTAGTGTGAAGCAGAGCAGGAGTGAGTGTTGTGGAGCTGAAGCGATTATTAATGAGAGACGAACGTGACACACGCCTCGAGAGGGACTTTTATTATGACACAGTCGCCGGTGCCGCTTCAGCTTTTTCCAGTCATGAGGTAAGCCAGCTCTGTTTATCATATTAGATTCATTTGAGTGTGTTGAAAATGATGTTATAACGTTACTCTGAGCGTTCGCTCACCGGCTGCTGTGAGACACTTGTTCACACTGCTGTTACTAAAAATAAAGCTGCATCTGATTATGCAATGTTAGCTAACGGTACTCACAAAAAAAAAATCAAGAACATTAGATTTAAACTATAAGACTAAACGTGTTGAGCTATATAACAATAATTAGCTTTCTATCAATAAATGTATCAAAACAGATGTTCCCTTGTCTATTAAAATATGTAAAATATTAAAGTGTCTTTGGCGTCTCCATGGTTTGTGCGAAACAAAACCGCAAACCGAGTGATATGACGAAATTGACCAGAGACTCCAAAATTGTAATTTTCTCAAAATTTATAAATAGTTGGAAAATGTTGGGATATTGTAAGCATTTAACCGAACTAATTATATAACACTAGCCTAGTGGTTTTTGTATAATTTACCGTAAAAAAAAAAAAAAGTATATATTGCAGCTGTAAGCGCGTTCATTTTTTTATGAGAACACCCCCCAAAAAATGTAATGATGAAACTAATCGGTGAAGTGTCTTAGTTTAGACATAACTGATATTGCAAAAATAACGATTGTTTTCAAACATGTTTGAATGGATTCGGTTCGTTAACCCATCGCATTGAGTGAGGAGATCTGAGAAACGTAAACGGCTTTTACGGTAAAGGCCAGATGAAGTTTATGCATGTTCTCTGAGTTATAGTTTACCGTCCACAACTAATTCATCAAGAACTGCACGTTTCTCTAAGCTTCGTTATGAGAGGTTCAAATAAATCAATGCATATTTACAGAACATATGTTGCGGGAGCTGGACTCCAGTGCATTAATGAATTGAGAGAGTGAGGATTCATTACTGTAGAGATGTCAAGCACGCTTCTATGCAAATGCTGGAGAAACACAAACGCTAGGCCTGTACATCATTGAGAAGGTCACTTAAAGAAATTGACTCGCGCGGCTGTAACGCGCACCGCCAACGCAGCCGTACGGCTGACCTATCCATTTTAGAAATCATAAGTTGTTTTCAATAAAGCAGTGCCAGCGTTCAAATATGTGGCATTCATTATGTCAGGGAATATCAATTGAATTTCCTGTTGATGTAAGACCATGGAGGTAAGTGGTTTGCCATTCCTTTGACAAATGCCCATTAACTTCCTCTGGACGCTCCTAAATGGCCCCGTTTAATTGGCCCTTGAGACTGAAGCTCCAATTAATAATCAATGGTGTCAAGGGAACCAGGTCCGGTTTGTGTTTCAAGCCATAAATTACAGCATTATATTCATATTTATTCTAAGTAGGTCTTTGTTGTAATTGGCATGTTATTAGAGCGGGAGCTTTTAGTCCGCATCACAGTAATTCAATTAAAACGTGAAATATAGATCCAGCTCGGATAAACAAACAACTGCGCTGTAATATGACAGAAAAACAGAGAAGCGTCTGCTTGACTTGCTCATTATTTTTGGCCCCTCTTCAGAAGATGCCGCTTGCTTGCGACGAAGAGTCGAGATCTACAGACCGAGAGAATAAAGACACCTCATCCATCTACCGTCCCTCATTGCTTTGGTTGGATAATCACCGCGGCTGACACTAATGGTGAGCTACCCTGAGCGCAAAAATAATATACTGACGGAGAGCGAGAGAGCTTCTCTTAACTTCACTGTTCAGTCTGAAGATAATCCTAAGCTTCTTTACTTATCAGTCAGAGGAATTTACCGCATTACTCTTGATAACACCGAGGGTTCTGGTAACGCATGCTAAAAGCCCCAACACAAGCAAACTGCAGACTTCATGAATGTTCGCTTCACTTAGGCATGTGTAGCAGGTTTGGACCTGTGGATTTCACCGCCAGTGTGCTTCATTTGTCTATTGAGAACACGTCCAATACATATACGTGCATTATTTTTCATTATACGGAAATGTGCATTTTTAACACTTTTGGAATAAAACAACATAACTGGCGTTTTATATAAATTGGGGAGTTAGTTCAGTCGCTAA
Source organism: Opsariichthys bidens (assembly GCA_037194245.1). Taxonomy (NCBI): domain Eukaryota; kingdom Metazoa; phylum Chordata; class Actinopteri; order Cypriniformes; family Xenocyprididae; genus Opsariichthys; species Opsariichthys bidens. Next base: position 4,214,517 of record CM074304.1, on the reverse strand, counting down.
CCACTCACTTTTTATGCACCAGAGTATACTTGTAAGTTGCTTTGGATAAAAGCGTCTGCTAAATGAATAAATGTATGTATTGAGTAATAATAATTAAATACATGTACTTACTATAAGATGAGGGTTAGGGTTAGTTACCTGTAATTATGCATAATTTATAGTTATTTCTACAGTAATTGACCCTTCACAAAGACCATGTTCTCTCACGCCACACATCATGTTCTCACGAAGTGAAAAATACATCGCGGAGCAAAGAGGACACTGACAGCGCATCGACAGACATATGGAACAGTTTCATATTTAATATATCATAATTTTTAAATTTTAATCAATAAATAGCGTCTAGTGTCGTGACAGATCGCTGTAGCTCCTCGTGAACCGATCATCTCTTCATACTAGTTCATTTATAGCATCAAATAAACATGAATGAACATCAGAAGGAATGTTGTTTCTTGAATACACACAATTTTTCAAGTTCAAGTTCACCAACGTTAATCTACTAACTCCCCTGACTGCTTTGTCAGACAAAATGGTGAATTCGGGGTTATGATTGGTCAGATCGCCTGTCAATCAAACTTTACGAAGGGTCAATTTCATGTAACGTATAAAAAGGGCACTAACATAATGTTACAGTACCAAAAAAATGTTAGTTACAATGTACTTATTGTGTTCATATTTGTATTGCAAAACACTTGTGCTACTATTGAGTTGATATACGGGTAAGGTTAGGGACAGGTTTGGTGGTACTACTTTGGTGGTTAACTACTTCTGCAGGTTTTGGTAACACTTTATTTTACAGTGTCATTGTTACTCGTTACATGTAGTTACTGTATTATTAACTGTAAATGATGCATATTTACATGCAATTAACCCTAGCCCTATAGTAAGTACATGTAATTAATTATTATTACTCAATACTTAAATGCATAAATAAACTGTAACACTGACACCTTAAAATAAATTATAACCCAGATTTTTTTTGTTATGTTTTTGTTTTTTTTAAATATGAGTACAATGTAAAAACATGTGCACAATAAGTGTGTTTTATCAAATGATTTTAGTAAAGACGTTTAATATATAGTGGGACTTTTTATTATATAGATAAGCATATAATTAAATAATATTTTCAGACTTTTCGCCAAATTCGGCAGAATGAAACGTTTAATTAAGAATATCACAAGATTTGTAAATAAACTTTTTAGGGATGAAATATTGATTACTGTAGTTTACAATTTACATTTAAAAATCAAATTTAGTCTGACAATGGTTAGATAATAAGGTTCCACTTTAGGTTCCAATTCTCACTGTTATGCTGGTTATTAGCATGCATATTTTACTAGGATATTGGCTGTTTATTACTACTTAAAGCACATATAAATGCCTTACATTAAATTATTCTATATCCCTTAATCCTACCCAATACCTAAACTTAACAATAAGCAGTAATTAGGAGTTTATTGAGGCAAGTTCATAGTTAATAGTTAGTTAAAAGTGAGAATCGGACCCTAATCCAAAGTATCCCCAGACATCTTTATAAAAAGCCTTTTGAAAAGTAGTAAAAGAAATGATAGTACGGTTAAAAGTTGACAAGATTCTTCTAATCCAAAAAAAGAAGGAAAAAAACAGAACGTTTCAACAGAAAACAAGCCCACTGGACATAAAAGTGTCTGTAGTTAAAGAAACACCTATAAACACATTCACACATTAAGTCGGTCTGCATTTCCTTTCACCCGCGCTGACATATTCTAGGCATAAGTCATAAATGAAACGCAACACGTTAAATTGGGACTAGTTTTGGATCATGAAGCATGACGTCTTGAGCTAGTCCTCAGGGTAGCTGATGTTTGTCTAACACTAATAAAGCTAACGTGAGCAACATACTGGACATCCTTTTGTTTTCACAAGTTGTACTGCTTCGTTTTACTTGGCAAATACTTAAAATGTAGGCTGCCAACTGCAATTCAACACCAGATGTATATATGACTACTTATTCGGTGTTTTTTTTCCATGAAATCTGCACGTTGTGTCTCGGAAAGACGTATTACAGCTCGCAGTCTCGATAAACGTGAAGACAGCAAAATGGCCAAGCTGACGTTAAGTACTCTGATGAAATATTTTCATTCTGCACTAAGTGAGCCCTTCTAACTTTAATAACCAGAAAGTCGCAGACACCAACATATTTATATATTAGCGAGAATGATTCTCGCTAGACAGGCAAAACAGTGGCAGTTGCTGTGCGTAGAAACGGATCGCAATATTTTATGTGCGATAGAAATCAGAGAATGCTGGCGGAGCGGCGTGATTTAGCGCTTTCAGCGAGGTTGGCTGTGGTGGGGTTTGGGGAGGGTTACAGATTTATCATTCTCTGAACTTTTTACTAGACACTTGCCTTCTCCAGAAACAACAACACAGGTATTTAACCTGCTCCATGTCAGTCCTGCACGGAAAACTGACATTATTCACCGGGGGAGTAAGTGAACATTTGTTTATTTTCACATTCAGCTAAAATGGTTTAAACTATCTCCGTCGGTTTTCCAGGGGCGTGTGGAAGGTTGAGTTCCAGGAGGATGGCGGATGAGAGCGGTTCACACAGAGGTTACAGACGCGCTGAGGGAAGCCTTCGCTCTCTCGCCACCACCGTTTTGCTGTGCTGTAATCCAAAGCACTTTTTTTGTATTTGATTGATTTTGACAAATTTTTACTCCTTTATGTTTGACACTTTTGAACAACTTCATTGTTCATTATTGAAGAGTAAAACCCTATTATAATATAGACCTCATTTATAAAACGGTTAGTTCCAGTTGATTCTGATTGGTCAATAGCTGTGGTTTATTTCACTCAACGGTTCAGTGTATCACTACACAACATCCTTAGCAACCACTCTTAGCAACGTAAACTGTTTGTTCTCAATTCATTTTGTTTACTGACGCTTACTGTGTTATGTAGAAGAGTTCGAGTGAGCGAGTTTATTACCTGAATTCAGATTTAGCATTGTCTTTCAGGTCAGTCTAATAAAAAATCCGTTTAAATATCGGATGTATTATCTTGTCCTTTTAACAGTTAAGGGGTTTTCCCGTGACTGACAACTCTAGTCAAAGCATTTGTCAGTTGCGTCTGTTCCGTGTCCACAACAATTCAGTCTTTTTCAAATTTAAAAGTCTTCGCTACTGGCTGACACACTCATAAAGCGTCTTTGCCGCCATCTAATGGCGTAATAATGTAACTTCCGTTGCTGTTCACAGTCAGGGACTATTTTTTTCCGGCGGAAGGAAGGCTTTAATTAGAAATTTACTTCATGAAAGTCACGAGAGGTTGTGCTGTATCATGAATAAGTCACAGCTAAAAGGGTTGACAATTCACAATATACAGCACAGCCTCTCGTACCTTATTGCTTATATATAAATATTAGATATATTTGGCTGTGACTAGCCAAAGTGGTTTCCAAAGTTGCTAGGCACTCTGCATTTTCAGTGGTCACAATTTTGATACCATGGAAAAAAATGCCAATTTTTAATATTGTCTCAAAATTTGTCAGCAGGTATATTAGGCTGCTGTCACTTTAAGACCTCACGCATGGATCCGTTATACTGTTACACATGCGTTTTCTTTCTCAATTGTTTACGTTCACTTAAAACATAACTGACTGTTCACATGAATACTCTCCAAGACCGGCATTTTGACATTATTTTATGTGTATTGTGACCGATCTTGTCAGGTCTTAAAGTGACAGTAGCCTAATAATACAATAAAACATTTTTAACAGTTCAATACATTAATTGACATGAACTAACAATGAAAACACTTCCGAAGCATGTATTAATATTAATTTAAACATCAATTATTGCTAAAACATTATTAAAATAAAAAGTTGGATGTGTTATATTATTAAATTGACCTGAGCTAACATGAACTAACAATAAACAGTTGTGTTTTTTATTAACTAATGTTAACAAAGATTCATAAAAACAAATATTTTGCTCATTATTAGTTAATGTCATGCATTAGCTAACATTAACATGTACGACATTATAATACAGTGTTTCCTACATTTTCATAAACCAAGCAAGATGACATGAAAGATATTTATTGATTTAGGGCGGCAGGAAACTAAAAACTTGCTAAATTACTAGGAAAACCTGTTTTGAAAATGTGCACCAAATCCAAACTTAACTTGCTGAACTTCAAACATCATTATTAGAAATAATTGGATATAGAGAAACCACACATTTACATTTTCTTCCTAACAATAACTTATTCAGTGAAAACATGCACATTAACATGCAGGTTTGGGTGACAGCAACAGAGCGACTCGGAGTCAACAGGAGTCTTCTCTGGGATGATATCGGAAACATTACCGACTGTCAGGGCAAGCTACAGAGAATTCACATTACGGCAAACTCTATTTAGTAAAGGAGAATTCAATTAGGGACATTCAGCAAGGAGAGTTATTTCCCAGGGGCCCCGGTGGCAATGCAATATTCAGATTTCATTGTCAGCGACTTGTGACTGCAGTAGAGAAGATTCAGTCTGAGCTGCTGAACAGGGTTTGGATGCTTCTTAGAGAGCTGTGAGGTTCCAGGTAATTTCGTTGTGGCTTCGGAAGATATACAAGTCATTGTGTCATTAAGAGCATCACTTGTCTCCAGACTTTACAAATATTAATAATTTTGACTTTTCCATTTAATGAAATGCATTGCAATCCCCAACACACTGCAGCCTGATGTATTCTTCATGAAATGAACATTTTTAAAATGTAAACACTGAAATAAAAATGGTGTAGGATTTACTTAAATTTCAATTAAATTTACATATTGAATTAAAAAGGAGGACATGCGCCCCCTTATATTTTTAGCCAACTTCTAACTTATTTTTAATATATTTGAATATTTTATTCATGTTATTACAATTTAAAGTAATAGCTTTCCATTTTAATATACTTTTAAATACAATTTATTTCTGTGCAAAAAGCTGATAATTACTCTCAATCTTCATTGTCACATTATACTTCTGGAAAAAAACAAAAAAAAACACTGACCCCAATCTATTGAATGGTAGTGTATGTTGTTACAAAAGATTTATATCTTAAATAAATGCTGTTATTTATAATCCTGAAAAAATAAATGAATGCAATATATATATATATATATATATATATATATATATATATATATATATTAGGGCTGCATGATCGAAATCGCAAATAAATCACACGTGAGTTGGCGAATGCTCTGATTATTTAATGTGCAGCTTGTCAGGGATGTACGGCTCTGTGATCAGTAGTAAATGCTTCTCCATCTGAAAGCCAGAGGGGGCTCTTGCGCAGAAACTCAAAATATGCCCTGCAGCAGAAGAAGATAACACGTGTCATATCGCTGTAGCTGAATAAACACGACTAATAAACACACGACTGTCTTATTCTGTGTAAGAATCACATCATCTCACAGAAGGATGCTCAGCTGTCATTATGAAGTGAGTGTGGAGTAAGTACTTGTTATTAACTGTTGTCTTTTGTTGGACAAGATGTTGATAAATGCTTCTCATGTCTGGAAAGATGTTTGACACGTGCTGTACTGATACTGTTGTACTTACAAGCTGTGCAAAAAATAATCGCATCTTCATAATCACTGTAAGAATCGCATTAAAGTTCAATATATATATATATATATATATATATATATATATATATATATATATATATATATATATACATACACACATACACAATGTTATTATGACGAGCAGGGGGGGCGAGAGCCGCGAAGGAACGCTGCAAAGCCCGTGGTGCGAGTGATAATGAGCGTCAGCTGAATGCTGCACCGGTCTCCTATGTCTCACGGAGGAGCTCTAGAAGCATTAAAGTCGCTTTGGATAAAAGCGTCATCTAAATGACTAAATGTAAAAGAGGAGCGACGACAGTGAAGGACGAGAGAGGACCAGGGGCCTCGTTTATAAAATTTTGCATATAAACCTTACTAAAAGTGAACGTACGTCACTTTATATATATATATATATATATATATATATGTATGTATGAGGCAGTACAGTATATATACAGTACAGTACAGTATATATGATTATTTAATGTGCAGCTTGTCAGGGCTGTACGGCTCTGTGATCTGTAGTAAATGCTTCTCCGTCTGAAAGCCAGAGGGCGCTCTTGCGCAGAAACTCAAAATATGCCCTGCTGCAGAAGATAACACGTGTCATATCGCTGTAGCTGAATAAACAGAAGATTAAAACACTTTGATTGATTAAACATGTCCAATAAACACAGGACTTATATATATATATATATATATATATATTTTCATCATTTAGCAGATGCTTTCATCCAAAGCGACTTACAAGGGGAGCAATTAGGGGTTAGGTGTCTTGCTCAAGGGCTTTTTTAGTCATGGTATCAAAGGTGGAGAGAGTGTTGTTTATTCACAATCCCCTTTTAATTCCTGCAGGTGTGGGAATCGAACCAGCAACCTTCTGATTACAAGCCCAACTACCTCACCACTAGGCCACGACTACCCCACTATGTACAGTAAGTGCCAGTACAGTATATACTCATGTGAGCCAGTACAGATGCACTCTCATAGGCCTACCCCAAAAAACTCTCACCCCCCCCCCAAAAAAAAAAAAACATGACGCCCCTGGTGACATAACTGAAGAATGTCTTATTCATCATCCATGACAAGCGCAGCATTTCCACATGTGTAGATCATGAGTTTCAGGACTATTAAACATTATTGCTAAGAACTACTTCACAGATGCTGTTGATGGTATTAAAATATCTTTGCTACACCTGTTCTGACCTGAAACCTGATCATCACTTGACATCTTATTGGCTGTAATACCTTAACCCGTTCAGTAGCCGCAAGGTCAGAAATGGCCATAAATTCAGCCTCCTAAAGATGTTATACATGTAACTGAGATGCAGACAAATCAATTGATACTTTTACAGTTTGACCATAAAACTCACAGAGAAATCCATGACTACTATGTAAATCGGATGTGAATTCATTCGGCCACGGGTGAACTTTCCAAGTGATTTGACAGCCAAGTGAACAGATGAAGTTAATAAAATCGAATTTTAGAGCTGCGGAGGTGTGTGTTAATTGAAATCTTAATAAACTGACTCAAATCTAATTTAACGTTAATCAGGTTGGCTAGAGGAACGTCCCTCCTTCTGCCACGACTGAAACTTGCAGGTTTGCCTACAAGGATTGCAGCCTTATCGAAAAGCAGCGACGAAACAACAATTGAAGGCTCAGAGAAAGATTACGGGAGCATGAGAAAGCCTTTTGCAACACATATTAAATGACAAGAGACATGACACATTCAGACAGGCTCCCGAGATTTATTCCGAAAAGCGAGCGGATCGCATAGCCATCTCTGAGAACTGTAAACTCTCTTTTCAAGTGCTCACCAACATATATAATGCATGTAACCTCACGATTTAGCCCTGCTCACATGTGTCACAAAAGCGCACCGCAAATGTCTTCTGACACCGGGTCAGATCGCTGCGTTATATGCATGCCGGTCAGCAGGCACATCTGATGCTTTGGCTGGAAACTCGTCTTCCACTCTCAATGACACGGACCAAAGTCTTTTTAATGAAGAGCGACTGGTCATCTCGCGTGTGATCTGAGCGCAGCTGCTATCAGCGGTGCTTATCCCGCGGTTTCCGCAACTCTCTGAGGAGCCCGACGCCGCCGCTGACCGCGGCAATGCCCTTCGCTCGAACAGTGGGCATCGGCTCATTAAAAACCAAGGCAAAGTTGACGGCGAAAGTCCTTTGTGATGTCGCACAGACTTTTTGCGTTTTTTTCCCGTCTGGCCAAGTTTCGACTGAAGCTTTTTTTTTAGGAGAGATGGGGTAGGGGGACACAACAGCGACCATATGTTCAATGTGACCCTCATTATTCTCAATTAGGGCAGCCATCCATGCAATGGTCTTGCTGATAACAGTCCATAACACCTTTGGAGGGAACGGCGTGCGTGTCCCTCTCCGCTGCGGAGGATGACGCTGGGATCCTGGAAGGCATTCAGCGGGATTTGGGGGGTGAAGGCCCCTCGGCGGGGTGTCGCGATGGATGACTTGATTGAGAATAATGGGGGTCACATTGAACAGCTGATGTGAGGGGACTAACCTCATGACTACTCGTTAATGACATTACCAGTTAACGGCGCCATCTCTCTTTTGTACGCTAGAACGATAATTTTTCAAGGTAGAGCTAACAACCCGATCATCTTTGTTTGCTGATAGGTGTGAATGAATCGGGAAGGTGACCCTCTAGGTTGTGGCGGGAACTGCAAGAAACATGCCACGACAGTAAAGCCTTGTTTTTTACACATTAAAGAGACAGATCATTTTAAATTGAAAACGTCCTAAACATGTGACTTTCTTTCTTTGTGGAACTTCCATAAAATTTTGAAGTTTTTTTATGTTTTATGTTCATTTCTGCTCACCAAAGCTGCATTTATTTGATCAAAAATACAGTGAAAAAGCTGTAATATTTTGATTATATTATTACAAATTAAAATAACTGAATTTATTTTAAAATCTAATTTATTCCTGTGATGCAAAGCTGAATTTTCAGGCTCAGTACTCCAGTCAGCGTCACATGATCCTTCAGAAATCATGTTGATTTGCTGCTCAAAAAACATTTCTTGTAATTTTTTATCAATGTCCTGCTCCATATATTTTGTGGAAACTGTTATGTGTTTTTTCAGGATTTTTCAAGTTCCAAAGAACAGCATTTATTTGAAAATATATAGTAAGTAGCATTATACTTTTGAATGCATCCTTGCTGAATAAAAGTATTAATTTCTTTCATTCAGCCTCATGGCATTCCAAGGCCGTATGACTTTCATACATCTTCAGAACACAAATGAAGATTGATCAAATCGGAGCGATTTCTGGCCCTCCATTAACAGCTACGCAACTGACACTTCGACGCCTCAAAAAGTTTATAAAGAGATCGTAAAACTAGTCCATATGAATTGAGCGGTTCAATCCAAATTTTCTGAAGAGACACAATCACATTATGTGATTTAATTTAGCTTTTAGTAACATAAACATTCACCAACGCACACATCAGATATGGTAAACGGAAACTAAAGCATGCTTGCTTGACATGCAAGAACCAATGAGGTTCATTCCGTGTTCGTTTGAGCTTCTGTTTATGTTCGCTGATCAATGTTTATATGTGAATAAAAGCCTAAACTCAATCTGTTCATCATATAAAGCGATTGTGTTTCTGTTTGGACTAAACCGCTCAATTCATATGGATTAGTTTTACGATCTCTTCATGAAGTGACAAATTTGGTAGTTGCGTAACAGTCAATTGAGGGACAGGAAGCTCTCAGATTTGTGTTCTGAAGATGAACGAAAGTCTTACGAGTTTGGATTAACACAAGGGTGACTAAATGATGACCCCTACTAACTAACCCCTTAAGAATCTTATAGAGATCATAGAATAGTCTTATAGACATACAATCAGTTCTTCTGACTTTATCCTTTTGAGTTCCACAGAAAGTAAGTAATGCAAATGTGGTACGACACGAGAGTAGATGATGACAGAATGTTCATTTCTGGTTTAAATAAACTCTGAATGACTTTTCATCGCACGCCAAGGTACGTTTTATTTCGCAGTCACTAATCATGTCCTTTTTCTGCGAGCTAGACCTACACCCGGGAACCCAAATGCAAGACTAGGAACTTTTCTATCGCAGAACCAAAGTATTGTAGTAGTTAACAGGCACGCTTTTATTCGGAGCAGTATATGTAAAATATGATTTGTTAAGTTGGAATGGAAACAGCGATTTTCCTCTTCCCTCTGGCAAAGTTGCCCTGACATTGACACTGTACTGTTAATGCAGTGTGTTAATGCTAAATCATTCTGACAAGCTCAGCATTTAAGTTAAACTAATATGGTTAGCGCTCGCTGACAACCTTCCTGTGACGGTTCCAACAAAGAGGAAAGAAACAACAAAGCACGACCTTTGGTCAGCCACAATGACAGTGTTGTGCTGATGTTATGGGCCGAGCGGAGCGGCATCCATGACCCTTATAACCATAATCAAGCTCCTCTGTACCCCCTCAAAGAACACAAGCGTACAAGTTCGAAATTGATGAGTGCACCACTACAAGTTCATGGCTTTGACCTACAGGGCATCTGATCCCTTGACACAGAGTTTATTTTTCCAAAGCTACAGCTTGATATTCCAGCACTTAATTTAAGAGCGCAGTTAAATCACAGAAGCCATAATATGTCAAGTGATCCCACTGGTAGCGAGCGAGGGGGACAAAACAGTAAGTAATGAAAAAGCTATGATTGCTTTTCTGTCCCACCAAATGACAGTTATCACCTCAATAACCTGCTCGGGGCTGGCCCCATCTAGAAATCACACGTTACGCCATAACGTCATCTAACAGGGTAGTTACAAAAATCAATACAAAACCCATTTCAAAGACACTCGGTCGGGGTGAGACGGGCCCCAGCTCCTGCGTTCATTTATTGAATAGCCCTGAAGGGGAAAAAAACAAACTTTCTCTGATCCACACACATTACCTTTCGAGCAAAGGCATCTGAGACGAGGTCTGAGCTGATTATTGCGTTTGTCGTCTATTACTTAACCTCGAAGGGCTCCGAGTCACGTGGGTTTCGAGGCGCTGCCCTCCGTTTGCATTTCTGATGGACCTGCTTACCGAAGAATCACTCTTTGTCCGTCACTCGTCTCCCGAGGCGATCGATAGCGTCCTCGTCGGTTCTTCCAGCAAACACGTGTAGACTTGCTAGGCGAGATCTGTGGCTATCTGGCCGAGCCCTTGGCCCTCTGACACGCTCCCGTATATTATTCCGCTTTGATTTGTTGTCAATACACAATCAAGCGAGAGATAGGCCCGAGCTTGCGTGAGCAAATATGTTAAGGATTATGGAGCAGACAAATGAACTGGAGAGACGTCAATCCCAACAGGCACGTCAGCCCAGGCCTGATGAAATACTGGACGTGAGCACGATTTATAGACAGTAACATGGAAAAGTGCTCGCAGCCAGTCGGGTCAATATCTGACACCTCTGACATGGCTTATTCTTTAGCTTTACACATGATGAAGGCCTTGTGCACTCTGAACAATGGAGGTTTGTGAGCCGGCTTTGTTTAGGCGTCAGTTCCAAATCACCTGGCCAGTAGGAGTTTGTCATGAGTGAGGAGCTGTTAAATTCTCTCATCGAGTGAGACTGGTGTGTCATCAGGACAGCTTCAGCATTACAATACAAGTCAGACAGGAAGACACATCATGAACGCCAGTCTCATACGTCTTGATTTTTGAAAAAAAAAAAGATAGGGGTCCCACAAGGCTTTATTCTAAGACCAGTCGTATTTACACTGCCTAATGCATATCAGAATGTCAATATACAAACGTTGCATAGTGCATTGTCCCTTTGAATATGATGTATTTGTGACTGAATGTTGTAATTTATGAATTGTATTTTTGTATTTGTATATTGTGGACGCGTGAGGGAGTGCCGTCATATCCGCGTTACCCTCGGTTTCCGGTTTTATTTTGTAGAAACCACAGAAACACAAAAGACGCTTTTATATATTACATGGGATTTTACAGACAACACTGTAAAATCTAATTAGTTGGACTTACTTAAAAAAAGCATGCAAACCAATTGCCTTAAAAAAAAACTAAGTAAAGTGAAAGAAGAATGGTATGTTGTACTGACAAAAGCTTAGTAAGTATAGTTGACTTTACACATAAGAACTGTAGAGTGTACCTGATCATTTAATTTAAATAAAATTTAAAGTAAATAAAATTGGTGTGTTCAGTATGCTCAGTGTTGAAGTCTGTGTGACACAAGTTTAGTCAATTACAAAATATTGTCACAAATTCAGAAGAATTGTTTCACCAACTGTTTATGTGTGTTTATAAGTGCTCATTATTTGGCATAAATTAAGATGGTCATGTTATATAATTATATATATATATATGGGTTGTGAAATTCAGTTGCATATGAAGTATATGAACTGTGATTTCTTTTTGCATCACTGCATCAAATCGGAATTACAATAATATAAATGAAGTTCCCAAGCAAAGGAAACACCACCATAATGGTGAGTTCAAAATAAAACATTTTAGGAAAATCAATGTCAATCTATGAAGTCAGCTTATGTGATGTTCTCTCAAATTGTTCAGTTGAATTGACAATTAAACATTTAAGAGGACTTTGGGAAATCAGTGAATGCAAACGGAGAAAAAATAACTGCAGAAGTGGAGGAAATGAGGGAAAAGTCTATTAAGAAAAGCCCCACCTCAAAACGTATTTATTTATTTTTTTGCTTGACAAAGTGGTACTCGAACAAATCGATTAATCTTTACTTTGGGTTTATGTGTAAAAAAAAGAAGACATGGTATGTGAATAGTACAGATTACTAGAATTTTGCAATTAAGTTAAAACATTAAGTAAAGCAAACTAAAAAGTATTGGTTGAAATCACTGCTGGATTTTAGAGTCTGTTTTGATACATTTATAGACACAAAGTGAATTATTGTAATATAGCTCATTGTTTAAATCAAATGTTCTTGATTTTTTGCGAGTACCATGCTTTACCATGCCTCAGAGAAAAACACTCTTTTGTCAAGTAGCTAACAGCGTAATCAGATGTAGCTTTATTCTAACAGCAATACGGAATTTTCAAAAAAAAATTAAAACTACGTTTTAAAATTAATTGCATGCCATTTAACAACAGCATTTAATATGATATTGTAATATGGATCTCTTACTGCAGTGTGAACAAGTGTCTCACAGCAGCCGGTGAGCGAACGCTCAGAGTAACGTTATCACATCATTTTCAACACAGAGCTGCGTTTCCTCACACTCATGACTGGAAAAGCGTGACTGTGTCATAATAAAAGTCCCTCTGCTCTGGAGGCGTGTGTCGTTCGTCTCTCATTATCAATCGTCTCGTTCAGCTCCACAACACTCGCTCCTGCTCTGCTTCACACTACAGTAACGTTAATAATCGCATCCATGAACATGATTTCTGCCCGAGTCTCATCCCGATTCTTTTCCACCGGCTGTGAGGTGAAGACCACATGTCCCAAGATTCCTGCTCAAACATGACCTCATCGAGCTACGCTTTTGTTTTGAATAGGCGACCTCTAGTGGACGAAAAAGCTACATAGTGCAGCTTTAATGTGCTTTGTCCCAATAACAAAACAACAGTCCTGTTTTGCATGAATATACTATTATTATTGTAGTAATGATATGAATCTACCCATAAACCTAACAATGACCCATGTGGTCACCTTATATTATGGTACGTTCTTGGCTAAGTACACATACAGTAAAGCAAAGTGTAATCACCTTAATTTAACCCATGTACTGTAGTTACATTACTCAATACTTTTGTGGGTAATTATACCGTACGTATTAAAAGTGCACGTATATTGTAAAATAAAGTGCAACTAGCAAGTCTGTTCTGAAATAATGTGAAAATATGCACTACTTTGTTTGTAGCCAATTTGAAAAGATACCCCTTGGTAATCTTAATGCACTTTTGGTTTGGACTCTTGGCCTTATGTTTCAGACGTGTTGAGCTTTGAAGCTTTTGTGGGTTAGTCTCGTCTGAATCGAGCCACATTCTCCATCTAAGCCTCTCTCTTCTCTAAAAGGGCAAAAAGCCACAAAATAAAGCAAACTTGGGTGTGAGTTCCGTGTGGGAAACATGGGGGATCGTGCGATGCAACCAACGGATATCTTTGTCTCAGTCTTAGTAGCAGCAGATTTGATTGTGTTTTCTTCTTATTTATCTACAGGTATTGAGAAGCAGTTGTGTGTGTATGTGTGTGTGTGTGTGCATATGACAAGAATGTTCATTCCCCCAGTTTTATATTATCTAACCTTTACATGGTTCTCTCCCCCACACACACTCTCTCATTCCTACACACACTCATTCCTGTTTCTATTCAATGAAACAACGATACAGAAGGCAAACCGACTTCACCCCGTAATTCAAAAAGTCAGAGAGATACGCGGCGAAGAGAGAAAGGAGCGGCGGAGAATACCAATCAGTACGGCGAATGCATTTCTGAAGTATATTTAAGGCTGCGACACGCTACCACAGATGTACATATGTCCAAGTTTCTATTTTGCAAAAGATATGGCTTGTGATAACCTATTACAGGACATCGCAGGATATCCCCTCTGCGGTACTACGGTGAGGAAAAATTCCATCACTCGCTGCTGTCGGAAAATGCAATACAGAAACAAATTATGGTTGGAATTGAAAAGTCACCGGCTTATTCTGTCTTAATAACCGTCTGGCAGAAGGGCTAAGTGCAGAGGTAGAGCGACTCCCAAAATGTTCTTACAGTATGATCAGCTTTGACACCTGGACCTGTGCGAGATGGACTACCTCTCCTCTGCCGCTCTTTTTTTTTTTCACCCTTTCGTTTTCCATTGTTTTTCACCTTTAACTTAACCGTGTCTGTTTTCCTTTTCTCTTTTTAAGGCGTACAGGAAATCTGAAAGAAACAAGATGGTGGATGATTGTAGCTGGGAGACCACACTTATATTACTTAAGTGTGGTATAATGCATGTTATAAACAGGGTTGGGGAGTAACGAAATACAAGTAACTTAGTTCCGTATTTAAAATACAAAATTTGAGTCACTGTGTTTCATTAAATGGCTGGTAATCAGATTACAGTTCCATCTGAAAAGTGTTTTAGATGACCAAAGTGATTACTTTGAGTTTCAATGTCATTTAAACAGCGATTGGTGATTCTCTGACTCTGACCGTCTGAAAAGGCGGAGTTAAGTTTCATGTTTTCGACTGTTTTCATGTTTTGTGAGTCATTTTATAATTCACTCGTCACTGCAACTTTTTCTCACAATTAGTTTTTTCCCCTCACAATTGTGAGTTTGCATTTCACAATTCTGACTTCTTTTTCTCAGCATTGCGAGATTTAAACTCACAATTGCAAGTTATAAAGTCAGAATTGGGAGATCTAAACTTGCAATACTGACTTTTTTTCTTGCAATTGTGAATTTAGTATGTGAGTTTATTTCTCATAATTCTGACTTTATAACTCGCAATTGCAACTTTATATCACACAATTCTGAGGGAAAAAGTCAGAATTGTGAGATAAAAGCTTGCAATGACCTTTTTTGTGTTTGTTCCACACTTATAAGTGTTCCAAAGTATTCTAAAGTATTTAGATGAAGTTACTAAACTTGAGTAATATAACGAAATGCGTTACTTTTTAAAGCATGTATTTTGTAATCTGTAGTGAAAGTAACCTACCCAACCCTGGCTATAAGTTATAACCAATCATGCATAGGTTAGTGATATAATGGATTACTGCTATTACGTGAATAATACTGCATTAAGAATTCCAACATACTGCATTGTTGTCTTAGGGATGAGACACAATAATCATAACAAAAACTCTTTCTGGGTTTTGATTACTCTTTTAACATTGAGCATTGCTTCACTTTACTGAATAGTACGATCGTCCGACATATCCCGGAGGAAATGCTATCACTGGGCTGTTTGTTCTCATATGGATTTTTCAGGACAGTGCAGCCACATAGTAAACACATAGTTAATGTTGTTTTGTATGTCGCGAACAGCGCTTTCTTTGTGGGGTTTGTTTGAACAAATGTAATGATCTTGCCAAGTCTATAAACTCTGATTGAAAAAGCAATTCAACTCTTGAGTTCAACAATAAAAGATCTCTAATCCTGCTTTATTGCCAGGAATATTGAACACGGTGGATGTTAGCGCGGTGGCCTGAAGGTATCTCTCGCACGTTTATCAGGGCTGTCACTCTCGCTAATGCCTCACAAAGCTGAAGATTTTTCTCATCACGGGAGATCCTGTAAAACTCTGGTCTCAGTTAAACCGCCTTTAAAACAACCTGGAAGTACAGAGCGTGCATAATTTGGAATACAACTTTTAGATCTCTTTCTATATGAGGACTAAACCTGAAAAACGTTGTCAGAAGTGTGGGGGTTTTAAGCACGGAGGAGCTCATTGAAGTAGACACATCTCATCAGAGGGGCCGACCTCTTGACCTGGCTGAACTCCAGCGCAGCCGTGGAGGAAAACGAGACCCCGGCTTTTCTCTCGTGGGTAAGAGGAGCCCATCAATAATTAACAAGCGTCTGATTGAAATTTTAAATTCACTGCCATCGTCCTAATCAGAAGAGAGGCAGCACTCTGAGGACAGGTGCATTTACACACTCCTCAACGTCAATTAACTCTCATCTCACAGCAGTTTTATGAAGCAGTGGGTAAACGTATTGAACCTGACAATATACAGCCATATTTAACAGTAACAGTGATGCATAATGGAAAAGATCTTGTATGTGCTATTCAAAGGATTAGTTCTCTTGGTAACACTTTAGAATAGGGGACACATATATATACTATTAACTACGACTTTTCCTTCAATAAACGTATAATTTACTGCTGATTAATAGTTAAGTTTGGGTATTGGGAATGTAGAATAAGTTCATGCAGAATAAGGCATTTTTATGTGCTTAATAAACAGCAAATGTCCTAGTAATATGCATGCTAATAAGCAACTAGTTAAAAGACCCTAAAATAAGGCGCTACCATTTACCTCAGAATACAAATTTCCTCATAATTTACTCTCCTCCATGTCTTCCAAGATTTTTATGTCTTTCTTTCTTCAGTTGAAAAGAAATTAAGGTTTTTGAGGAAAACATTCCAGGATTTTTCTCCATATAGTGGACTTCACTGGGGTTCAACGGGTTGAAGGTCCAAAAATCAGTTTCAGTGCAGCTTCAAAGGCTCTACATGGTCCCAGACGTCTTATCTAGCAAAGCGATGGTTCATTTTCTAACAAAAAAAATAACAATTACATGCGTTTTTTAACCAGAAATGTTCATCTTGCAGTAGCTCTGCGATGCGCCACACATTACGTAATCACGTTGGAAAGGTCACGTGAGACGTAGGCAGATTTTTTTAACCAGATCTAATTTTCTCCGCCAACTTCAAAATTCAACTTCAAACATCATTGTTTTACCTTTTTTTGTAAAGGCCGTTTGGCTTAGTTTTTGCACATTCACTTTGTAGACACTGGACCACCTACGTCACACGTGACCTTTCCAACGTGATTCCGTAATTAGTGGAGCAACGCAAGCTGTGCATTTGTGGTAAAAAAAAGCACATACAATTTTTTTTTTTTTACATTTTTTTTTTTTTAAATAACCGATCGTTTCGCTAGACAAGACACTCATTCCTCTTCGTGGATCATGTAGAGCCTTTGAAGCTGCACTAAAACTACAATTTGGACCTTCAACCCATTGAAAGTTCATTATATGGAGAAAATCCTGGAATGTTTTCCTCAAAATCTTTAAATTCTTTTCGACTGAAGAAAGTCAAGTCATCTTTATTTATATAGCGCTTTTTACAATGCAAATTGTGGCAAAGCAGCTTCACATTAATAAGAAAATGGTGTCATTGTGCCGCTTGTTCTATATATTATTGATTCATTCCATTGTAAAGATCAGTAATTATTAGTCTAGTTAATTTATGTATATCAGCACTGGAGAAAACAGTGACGTAATCGTCCGGCTCAGCTCAGTTCGCATACAACGGCGCCAATGCAGGCATATCAAAAACACTGCTGAATATCAAGCAAGTGTCCCCAACTTAAGCAAGCCAAAGGCACCAGCGGCAAGGAACCAAAACTCCAACAAATGGAGAAAAAAACCTCGGGAGAAACCAGGCAGTTCTCCTCTGGCCAACGGTGAACACTTGTCCGATACTCAGGCAGAGTTACAGGTCATTAAACCGATTTGGAATCGCAACAGTCAAAATATTTAATCTAGTTCCATCTAGTTTAAGATCTTATGATCACACCGGTATGGGAAAGAAAGACATAAACGTCTTGGATGACATGGAGGTGAGTAAATTATCAGGAAATTTGAATTTCGAAGTGAAATAATCTTTTAAGCGAATTTGTGCTTGCTATCGTTCGTTTTAAGCAAGACCAAGCATGTGACTTTAAAAAAAATCCTGTTTAGACTTGTTGTACAGGATGATAATTGTTTGATAATAATAATAATAATTATTAATATATGTTATTTTCTCAAGGTATTTAGAGAAACTCAAATTAAAAGAATGTCACACTTTTTGGAGAAACGAGCACATTAATGGTTTACTCGTAGTTGTTTCGGCATTTTTTTTTTAAGATACGTGTATATTTTTCTCCAATCTCAGCCAAGGCATAAGGCGCAGCGTGGTGTCTATGCTGGTTGTGTGGCGGTCGGGCCGATCGTTCAGTCTGACGCCTGGGCCGCTCATCCACTCTGGCCTTTATGGAGGTGTTAAGGCAGCAGGCCGCTGGAGTGTGTCTGATTAGCTGCTCTAATATGCTATTTGTGACTAATTTCTACTCCTGCTAAGTCACAGGTGATGGCCTTGCTCCATAAATCTCCAGCTCCCACACTTCCGCCTGCTCTCTTTTTCTTTTCTGCTGACCCTGTGTGAATACGCAGAGGGAATAAAAGTGATGGATAACTTATGCAATCTGTCACAAATCAAACGCATTGCTATAACGCGGGGTTTAACTACTATGTGCTAACATTTAAATGAATCATTTGGTAGATTCAATATACTTATTGTGTACGTATATGTTTTTACATTGCGCTTATATTTAAAAATTAAGGTAACACTTTATTTTACAGTGTCCTTGTTATACATATAAAATGTAGTTACTGTAGTAATAACTATTAATTATATGTGATTACATTACATTAACCCTAAACCTAACCCTAATTGTTATTACTACGTATTAATTATATAATTATACAAAGACAACTTAAAATAAGGCATAACCAAAAAAAATAGAAAATAATAATAATACCTGCATGTAACTACAACTTTCTGTACAGTATAATTGCACTGTTGAACCTTCCCTTCCACCTTAACCCACACTTTAACCTATCCATACCAGCACGTCTGTCCCTAACCTTACCGGCTGTCACATTTGGGATGTATGGAGCACTCAAAACTGTCTTTGATCAATAAATCCACAACAGAAAATCTCAGAAGACTGCTGGAGATACAGAAAACACAACCACATTCATGCTGACATATACACTGACGAAGATATCTCAGGGCGTAAATAAATGGGGAATAATTAGCTTGAAACAGAACAGGTGTGATAGAACTAATCAGACAAGGACGCTAACAATAGGGAATTTTGAGAGGAAAACGGGAACAGAGCGAACAGCGGGAAAACGAAACTAAAACAGAATTGCATGACGTGAGGGTGGGCTCTGGAGGATGACGTGGAGCAGATAAAATGCAGGAACCGAGAGGCGTTGGCGGACAGAGATACCAGGGCGGGATGACGGTGGGATGAGCCAGGAGCAGGAAGAGCGAGGCAGTCATGGTGAAGCCTGTCGACACCAATCAGGGTGCAGAAGTGTAATTCGAATTGAAATGTAAGGTTGAATGGGATAAACCAGTTTTTAAGAATATTTTTCATCAGAATATGAATTACCTAGATGTTATCATAGACATAACATTTGGGATATTCCCAGAACAATTATTATTCAATAAATTATTATTATTATATTATTAATAATTAACAAATTATCAATGTTTAAATTTATACCTACCTTGAATTTTGCATGTATTTATTTACTTATTTACTTACTTACTCCAAAGCAGGCCCAATATATATCTGGTATCTAGTTTATGGGCCTATAACTATTAAGTAGTTGCTTATTAGCAGGTATATATTACTAGATTATTGGCTGTGGAGTACTTTTAGAGCACATATTAATGCCTTATATATATATATATATATATATATATGGTTCTACATGGAAAAGGTTCATAAATATTTTTGCTTCATGTAAAGGTCCTTTCACACCAAAAGTGAAATGAATAAGCCTCAGGCTGAAGGAAATGCTTATTTACACCTGGGGCCGGTTGCACCAGCTGGACGTACACCCGGTCGTAAGACTAAGCTTAACGTAAGATGCGTTTTAAGTAGAATTAATACCTGTTGCACCATCTGGGCGTAGCGCACGTCTGAGACTAAATCTTACGCCTAGTCAAAGGTAGGTGTAAAGCGAGAAGTCTTGACTTGTTTCCATGATGGAAATAAAGACAAAAATGTTGAGATGATGGCGCGTCTGGTATACGGGCTCCACGATCAGCTGTCGTCGTGTTTTTCAGGACTGTCCTCTGTACTAAAGGCGGGTCGGGATTATCTGCTAAATTTGAAAGCGTTATTAAATTATAACTTGCTCCAAAAGTTTGTGTATTCTACTCTGTAAACAGGTCTAGCCTACAACTTGCTCCCTAAATTTGTTCTTCTTTTGCCAGATAAAAATCTTTGATTTATTTGTTACTGAATTGTTTTGAATTGAATTGTTTGTTACCAAAATATGCATATACTTACTGAATTGCTCAATATTTTTTTTTTTTCTTTTTTCGGCTCAACTAATTTTTTATCTATTTGTCTTTTCGTTGGAGCCAATAAATTCACATTTGGAACCATAGTAACGCGAACGTGTCTCAACTAACAGTGCGGTCGAACATATCATGTACGCGCCTCGTGATAGTTTTCGATGGTGCAACAGGTGTGAATATCTATCTGAAAGATGGACGTAACTAAGTCCAGCGTAGAGCTTACACCCAACTTTTTTACGTCCGGCTGGTGCAACCGACCCCTGTGCAGTAGAGGGCGCAGCTCAAATAAACCTTTCAGCTGTGCTGCTATTCTCGGATTAAAGAAGAACAGGATACAGGCAAAGAAAGTGTAACACTTATCTCTAAATCTTATCATTGAGTAATAAACCAACACTTCATATAATAAATTATTACAGGTTTGCATATAATTCTGAGATTGGATTTCAATGTTTTTATTCATTTTGAGGAATACTGAATGTTTTCGTGCAAGTGAGGCGAGTAAGTGCATGTTCACATTTACTCCAGAACAGGGGTGGCCAACGTCGGTCCTGGAGAGCCACAATCCTGCAGAGTTTAG
Organism: Opsariichthys bidens; assembly: GCA_037194245.1. Classification (NCBI taxonomy): domain Eukaryota; kingdom Metazoa; phylum Chordata; class Actinopteri; order Cypriniformes; family Xenocyprididae; genus Opsariichthys; species Opsariichthys bidens. Next base: position 4,193,477 of record CM074304.1, on the reverse strand, counting down.
CTCCAACCCTGATAAAAACTCAGCTTCCTGTAGCTTTCTAGTAACCCTTAAGACCTTGATTAGCTTGTTCAGGTGTGTTTGATTAGGGTTGGAGCAAAAATTTGCAGGATTGTGGCTCTCCAGGACCGACGTTGGCCACCCCTGCTCTAGAGCTACAATAACCATCATGTTCACACAGCGCACGCAACACCTCTGACCTTCATTTCTCTCAACATGAGAGAAGAGAGCCCTCAGTCAATACACGTGAAATAAAAATAACTTGCGTTACTTATCTGAAAAAGTAACTTAGATATTTTGTTGTAAGTTGAAAAAGTAATGCTTTACTAGTTACTTGAAAAAGTTATCGGATTACCTAACTTGAGTTACTTGTAATACGTTACCCCAAGACTCTTGACTCAATATTAAAGAATCCTTTGTCAAAAAGTTTCTAAACAAGGAGAAATGTCTTGATTGCTTAATACTTTCATGTTTAACGGGTTAGTTCAATTTTTGCTAGAGATAAAGTATGTTTACAACTGTTTAATTAATACAATGTAAATCGAAAAAAAAAAAAACCCTAATAATTAATTGTACTATATATGAAGCCCATCGCATGACTATAGAACAGTTCCTTCAAAGGGTGCAGAGTTGTTGGTTATTTTTTTTCCAACGCCTGTTTAAATGTGTGTAGAGTTCCCTGTTACAATGACTTCCCTGTTATCCCTGATCAGTGTTTGCCTGACCCTGGCTTGAGTTTTGACAGGCGTGGGGCGTAGGGTTGCTGGGCTAATGCTGCCACAGTGGAAGGGGGATGCGGGGAGGCCCATCTGGGACTGAAGGCCTGGAGCTAACGCCAGGGGTTGTAGGAGAACACTGTCAGCTTAGAGGACAAACCGCTAAAGCAGAGGTCACACACACACAAACACACTCAGGGAATTCACTAAAAATGAACTGCGGCACTGATAGTGTCGTTTATTTGCACATTTTACACGTATTGTTTGCATCACTTTAGTGCCACAACCAGAAAATCTTCACAGGAACTTCACAAATGTGCTGAGATTCTGCAGTTTATATTTGGAGTGGTCATTGTCCAACTGAACTAAATGTTTTTTTTATTTTTTCGGGGCTGAGGTGGGCAAGTAATTTAATCAGTGAATGGCCGAACACAATGTAATATGTATGTGGATAAACCTGGATGGGCTTATATGTACACCTTTATATAAAGAGCTGTTATAATATAGTTATATTTTGTGATGAAATTTAAAAAAAAAGTTGAGATTTGATATTTAATACTTCTTTATGTGAAAGTCAAGAACAAATTAAATAGAAATATTAGATGGGAAAACTTGATTATGAAAAAATATAACTAGAAATGTTGCTTCTGAAAGTAAGTACTACAACTAAAATAAAAATGAAAGCTATATAAATATACATAAAAAAAACTATAAAAATGCACATAAGAAAATGACTAAAACCTAAACTATAAAAAAAAAAAAAAAAAAGTGATGTGACGTGTGGCCAAGTATGGTGTCCCGTACTCGGATTTGTACTCTGCACAAAGTACAGAACACACACACCTGGAGCAGTGAGCAGACATTTTTCCTGCGGCGCCTGGGAGAGATTGGGGGTTAGGTGCCAAGGGCACATCAAAATATAAAATAAAAAATAAAAGCCTTGAAATATTAATAAATTCAGTAATAATAAGGGGCTTTTAGGGGTGGGCGATACTGGTAGAAATGTTTAATATTATTATTTATCAGTAAATATCTTGAAGAACTCATTTCACTATATGAGAGATCATTTCTAAAAGCTGTCTGAGAGGCGCTCGCACATGAAGCCACTTCTCATAGAGTGTGTGAGTACTCAACTGAGTTATTTTTTCTGCCCCAATTGGGCTCGAACAGTTAAATATGCATACTTATGTGTCAAAAAAAAAATATTCTCATGAATGGAATCACTGAACATTCTTAAGAATAAAATTAGTCTTAACTCCCGTTTTAAAACTTCAGAAAAAAAGATATGAATATTTTGTATTCTCAATCCCTTTCAAGAATGTTCTTATCTTTTTTCCTGAGGCTATTCTTAAGATCAAATTTTATTCATATTCCTGAAAAGAATGTTTGTAAATAAGTTCTTAAAGTTAGGATAACCTCCAACCTCTCTTAAATCCCCAAAGGTAAGATGTTAAATGAATTCATTGGGTTGTTTAAACTATTAAGCATTACAACACTGTATTTAAAAAAAAAAAAAAAAAATAATTCAATATTGTGTTGTCAATTTTGATATTGTGGCTTTATATATGATCATATACTTGCATAAATCCGGCCACGGTTGTAATGTTAAAGACGAGACTAAACGCGAGAAGAGTCATTGAGAGTCTGATCAGAGAATTGTGACCCGAGTTCACCAAAGTTAGTTTATATAAGATCACTACGAAAAGCCCAGAGTTCATCTGAGACTCTGCTGCAGACAGTAAGGGAGAGCTTTACCATTCTCCCACAATCCCTTTAGATCTCACAGATCATTCACCAAGAGACGGAAGAAAACAGGGGTCAGAAGCAGCTCATAAACCCACCGGTCTCACACAATTAAACACAAGAGGTTAAAATATAGTGGAAATAATTGTGTGGGCCTCTGGACGGTTGAGACGTTTTCCCTGCAGCCAGATTCTTCACCCCTCAGCAGATCCTTTCAAACGCTAGCCGAGGCTCCGCCGAACGCTAATGAGATGCAAAGGGGTCTGTAAATTTCACCGTACGCATCTCTCCCTCGCGAAAGGTGCCAAAAATGTGCGTGGCATCACGTAACGCAAACACTTCCAGCCTTCACTTCCAGCATTACAGACATTAAAAATCACGAACCGAAGACCTGCTAATTATTACTCGCTCTGCACAGACTGGCGGGCAACGGAGCGGAGAGCACCAACTTCTCAATGTCAATTTCTCGGGGTAACAAATATATAAAGGTCAGGGAGTGAGTTCCCTGGGAATAAGAGCAGCGCTGAGGTGCTAAATGATGTGTATCTGCCCGTGATCACCCCACAGATGGCTGGGTTAAGATTATACTGCCCCCTGCAGTCCTGGGGATCAAAATCGCTATTATGAAACACAACGACAGCAGGAAACTTCACGTAGCAAGGAGGGATTAAATTGATCAAAAATGAGAGAAAAAACATTTATAATGTTACAAAAGATTTCTATTTTAAATGCAACATGCTAAATCTTTTGAACTTTCTATTTATCAAAGAATGCTGGGAAGAAGAAAAAAATCACAAAATATGAAGCATCAAAAACTTGAAATGGATTTTTTTTTCTTGAGCAGAAAATCAGCACATGACTTCTGAAGGATTTGAAGAATAAAGTGAAGACTAAAGTAATTCTTTTATATATTTAATTTTATAATATATTTTAAATATTTTTACATGTATTTATAAATATTTTATATTTTAAAAAGTCATTTATTCCTGTGATTCAAAGCTGATTTTCAGCATCATTACTTTTTAAAATATATTATAAAATAAAATATAGTGTGTTTGTGTGTGTGTGTGTGTGTGTGTGTGTATATATATATATTATATATATATATATATAATGTATGTATATATATATGTGTATATATATATGTACTTTTATATGAGAATGAGATTTTAAAACGTATATATATGTTTTAAAATCTCATTCTCATATAAAAGTACATATATATATATATAGATATATACACATACATTTTATATATATATATAATATATATATATATATATATATATATATATATATATACACACATATATAAGACATTCTGTTTTCAGTTCAATTACAGGGTTTCATTGTTGATTAGTTGGTCTTTCACTTTCAATGAATGTTTGGGTCTGGTCATCTAAATCCATGTCACATTAGAGTGACTAAAACATTGAGCAGAAAAAAAAAAAAAAATCTCGTCAAATATCATTACCAGGGACATTGTTGGTAGACAGTTTGAGTCTTAAGAAAGTATGAAAATGTGTCTTGGCCTGTTAGAGACAGCTAACAGTAGCCACAAATAACGACACCAAACCAGACACGGTCGACAACTGAAAAAAGACGCTCCATTAAACAACATGCGATGCCTAACAATGAGTCGGTGTTGTTGGGCCCGGCTGTGAGCGCTGCACTTTCAACTGACATTTGTTTTGATGTGCGGGGACAGTAATTAAGCTCCTCACCTGACGGAGAAGGTGATCTCTTCTGTCATATTCTGACAGGAGTCCCAGCCACAGGTAAAGCCAAATAGTTACAAGCTTGGTAGCAGCACAGGAAAAAAAGGTGCAATGTTTGATTGCACGATAGCGTGCCATAACTCGGAGCTGTTACTGTGCTGACAGCCGTCTCTGTGTGAGCCGTGGCACAATGTAACATCTTTTAGGGCTCTGAGGGCTCATTAGTTTATGACACACTGATGTTACTCAAAGCAGCAAAAGAAGAAAAAAAAAGAAGAAAAAAACTGGGACGTGATTGGGCCAGGATGGTGTTGTCATCCTGTTATAAAGTGGCGGAATAAGATTTTTTTTGTTGTTGTTCTGACCATTCTTTATAGAATTTCTTCCTTCAGTCAAAATCCATTATGCTGTAAAGCCTAAGATAATCACCATTTCAAATCCCCAATTAGACTCCATGTAACTCATCGAACATGTTTTGTGATTTTCATATATGTGGCAGCACCGTTTTCGACAAAGAGCACCCCAAAATGAATATCTCTGCAATGCTTTAGTGTATTCTGACCAAATTTGGTGTGCGTTATGACAAGCATGACTTGAGAGTACCTGCATAGAGTTTTGACACAGTGCCACATAGAGGTCAGGAGACATGAAAAAATGACATTTTTGCTTATAACTTTGGAACGCTTTGGCCGAAAGTCACAAAACTGGTCTCTTTAGAATCGAAGCAGCATGCCAAGTTGAACGAGACCCATATCGCCCATTTTAGGCATCAGCCAATTTGAAATTTTACATTGGCGTACAGATACAAAACTCGTTACTCGTTAAAGTCTTGCCTTGTGGTTAAAAGTTATAATGAAATTTCAAAAAAATGCAAAACTTTTGATTAGCTTTGCCTATTGTAATGAAACTGATCTTAGAGCTTATGCCAACTTTGTCATAGTCGGCCAAATTTGCGATTTTCTTTCAAAACATATTTTTTCGAACTTCTTCTAGACCGTTTATTCAATTTTCTGCAAAATTGAACTGTATCATCTTCAGAAAATGGAAGAAAATAAATTATGGATTTCATGTCAGTAGATGAAAACGTTTCACACCGCAGCAACAAAGTTGATGGCAATGCATTGGAATATTGACACCAAACCTTGTATGTGTCATTGTGACCTTGCTCTGAACACACCACATCAATTTGGTAACGGAGTCATCTATTGTCCAAAAGTGATAATCCATTAAATCATTATTAGTGACTGTGATTTTACAGGTATTTTGCCTAAAATCATCTTAATATGTCTACAATTTTTGCTCATTCTAGCAGTTGGTCTGCTGCTCCCAACTATGGTGGCAGGACTTATTGCAGCTGTATTTCAAATTGTAATATTTCAAAATGTTTGTTTTTAATGTATTTTTAATCAAGTACTGAAAAATGCAGCCTTGATGAGCAGAAGAGACTTTATTTGGTAACACTTTACAGTGTCATTGTTACATATGTTTCATGTATTTACTCTAGTAATAACTAGAAATTATGCTTAATTACATGCAATTGACCCTAAACCAAACCCTCATCCTAACCCTAACCCTAGTTAATTATTATTACTCGGTACTTAAATGTATAATTACACTGTAATAAAATAAAATGCAACCCTTCATTTTAAGTTGTCAGTATTATAGTGTAATAATTTACTAAGTAATAATAATTAATGCATGTACTTACAATAAGTTTAAGGCTAGGATGAGTGTTTGGTTTAAGGTTAATTACATGCAATTATGCATAATTTCTAGTTATCACTACAGTAACTACACATAACATGCGCAACAATGACACTTCAAAATAGTGTTACAGAGACTTCTTTAAAAAAAAAAAAACCTTACAGACTCCTAGCCTTTGAATAGTAGTGCACATCGAAGGGCTCTTTCGATTTGGGACAGTAACGAAGCAACCATTCAGAACAATTACTCATTTTCCCCATTCTGTCCCCTGATGGAGTTTGGGTTCCTTGCCATAGTCGCTTCCTTAGTTGGAGACACTTAATATTCAGCAGTATTATTGATTTGACTGCTCTGACACTATTGGATGAGAACTGAACTGAGCTGGACGATGACATTACCGTTTCCTTCAGAGCTGCTTTATAGCTTTCTAACAGAACAGAACAAACACTAAACTGACTTTAGCTGAACAATAACACTTTTTTCTTTTAAGAAGCTGAATTTAACTCTGCATGATTCTTTTCCTGTCGATACAATCTGTATTGTATAAAGTGCTATAACAATAAAGGTGACTTGACATGACCCTAGCAACCACATAGCAATGCCCTGACAACCACCTATAGCATCTTAGCAACAGACAAATAACGTGAGAAGGTCTGTGGCAGGTGCAGGCGAGCCAGTCGAGATCTCAGACGGCACTGTGCAGTATTTTTGTCTAGTTTTAAGGGTATCGATTGCAGACACCGAATGCTGCAGTCATCTGAGAAGCATTTAAAGACGCATTTATCAACTTTTTTGACAAGGATTATTAATGAATGGTCTGAGAGTGGAGCTGAAGCTCAGCCGTGCCCACGGCTCTGACTGCTGTGGGTTTGTATCTTTATCTTTTAATCTCTCTGTTTCTCTACCGTTCCACACCAACCGGTTATTATAGAGGTGAACACACAATTATGCTGGAGATCCTTGAGCGATACACAACTTTCAGACCACATCAGAGCTGGTTTAAGGGTGGTCTGTGTCAGCAAGGTTTCACCACACATGCCGCGTTTTATAATTACGGTGTTTTACCGTGGTCTTAAAGTTTCATCACTGCTGATTTGCTGCTCAAACATTTCTTATTATTATCAATGTTGAAAACCGTTGTGCTGCTCCGTATTTTTGAGGAAACCGTGATCATTTTTTCTGGAGACTTTGATCAATAGAAAGGTCAGAAGAACAGCATTAAAGGGTTAGTTCACCCAAAATTGAAAATTCTGTCATTAATTACTCATCCAAGACTTTTGTTCATCTTTGGCTCTCCGTAGTAATTACCAATTTCAAGGCCTAGAAATGTAGTAAGGACGTCGTTAAAATAGTCCACGCGACCACAGTTGTTCAACCTTAATTTTATGAAGCGACGAGAATACTCTTTGAGAGCAAAAATAACGACTTTATTATTTATTCTCTTCCCTGCCTTTCTTCTACGCCGTAGATGTTGTAAACACCGTGCGGTGCTTCCGAGTTCTACGCCAAAACATGAGCAGACTGACGCATCCGTGTGATGTTAACGCAAGAGCCAGCCAATACTGAGTATTGGAAGTTCTGAAATCTATTTACAACATGAACCACGTAGGAGAATGACTATTAAGAGAAGAAATGGTTGAATAAAGTCATTATTTTTTTGTTTTTGCGCACAAAAATTACTAATAAGGTTGAACTACTGCAGTCACATGGACTATTTCAACAATGTCTTTACCACTTTTATGGACCTTGAATGTGGTAATTAAATTGCTGTCTATGGAGGAGTCGGAGAGCTCTTGGATTTCATCAAAAATATCTTAATTTGTGTTCTGAAGATGAACGAAGGTCTTACAGGTGTGAAATGACAGATTTTTTTAAAATGACAGAATTAAAAAAACTACTTATAGGAACCTACTTCAAGCTTTGGATTCGTCTGTTTTTAAATGTTAAAAGTAATTTTAATATAGCGCATCAAATCATGCACAGGTATAAATATGAAGCTATTGTGCAAGTAGTTGATTTTGAATTAATATTTCATGTCGATATACAATGTTTAAATACTTAAAATTAATCATAGTATTGAGATGAGACAAGCTCCGAGAGCCCCTAGTGGTCGGGAGCGTTTCCGTTGTGTTGTGAACTTATGTTTGCTTTTTTTTTTTTTATTTCATTGTGTTGTGCACTACTGGTCCACCATACATCCTTGCTTAATAAAAGCAAGCTTTTTATTTTTTTTTTAAGAGCTGTGCTGACTTGTCAAAGCTAACTATTAGTTTGTCTTGTTAAAAAAGTTCAGGAGTTGAATTTTAAGTAACTTTGACACTTAAAATTCAGGAACTTTTTTGTAAGTCAAATTAAAACACAGAGCAAATGATTTCATCCAGTTTAGCATATGTTGAATCGTCTACACCGACACTTTTCGACTGCTGACAATCTGTCCACCATAAAGCAGGCTTATGTTTACGTGCGAACATACGACGGACACATTTCTCCTGCCACGGGTCAAGTCGGAGCACGAAACCTGGCACCAAGTGGGATTTCAGTTTGGACGATTTATCAATCTACTGGCTACATTAAACGGATTTCTTAATGAAGTGAAATCTTTATAAGGATTAGCCTGCCACCTGCAAGGTGCCACCTGCTCATCCCGCATAATTGGCAGGCTTGGCAGAGCTGCCATCAGCATAAAGATACAGCGAGAGGGCAAAGGAGCAAGCGAACGCGGCGTCGGAAAGAGAATGCGAGCGGTGACACAAATGTCTCTGTGAAAAACAAAGTCTCTCGACACAAAGTGAGCATCCAACTTTTCTGCTTGTTCTGGCAGTCTTGTATCAACTTTGACACGGCGACCGCCCCCGACCACGGCAGAGAGACGCCACTCTAGTATTTCAAAATAATGTAAACAGCCGTGAAAGTGTTGCAATTGCTCATTGTTGGTTTCTCATGCTGGTGTCGGTGAAACTAGTTGAGCTTGTCTCCAGATGTTCTTCCGCTGATCGTGTAATTACTGTCCTTTGATTTATGCTCCATTACACATTTCATGATTGATGGCTATGAAGTACAACTTGGAAAAGGTGTGTGTGGGAGCTGTGTCGGGAAGCTGCTTTGAAACTATAAGTTAAACTACAAGCTACTCATGATTTAAAGTATTTCAAGTACAGGCAAGCTATCCTATTGAGACAGTGGTTGGAAATAAGCTATTAATGTTTTTTGGCACAAAAAAGACAATGAATATATTAAGTGGGTCCCAGCATTAAACAGTATTTGAAAAGATTTTTTATACATATACTAAAAACCATCAATAAGATAAATGATAAAAAACATTTTTATAACAAAACGTGAGGATTAAATATCTTTATATTGTATACATACATACTGTTCAATGTTGGCTAAGTATGATAAAAAAAACAAAAAAAACAATACTTTTATTCATCAAGGACATTAAATGGATCAAAAGTGGCAGTAAAGACATTTTATAATGTTGCAAATGATTTCAAATAAGTGCTGTTCTTAAGCACCAAATCTACATCTTATAATTCTGAAGAATCATGTGACCCTATAAACTAAAGACCTGAAGAGTAATTATATATTTTAAAATATAAATTCAGTTCGGTCAGCTTTAAAGTTGGCATGTTTTCTTCCTTATTGTGACGTATATCCGAGTGAAACTGCTTCTGGTATAAGACAAAATGTCAGGCATGGCTTGAGTTTCTCCATGGGAAACTGATTGGATTGGTTGTGGTTTGCTATTGGTCGATCCGCGTGAGTGACAGGTTGCCCCGCCCTCACGCCAGTAAACGCGTCATCAGAGAAGAGATGCAAGAGGGAGTGGAAGTTTTTTGATTAAAGATTTAAAAAAAAAAAAAAAACTTTCGTAATGAATTTTTCAATAATTTCAATATTCCATAAAATGTAAGAATTTTCCATTTTGATTTCATGCACAGCAAAATCCCCAGAGTTAAATCAACTCTGCTCAGATAACATTTGGTCCCTCTCTAAATAGTGTTAAAGTAACACTGAACTAGTGTTAAAGTAACACTCTTCAGAGATTGAATGTCTTTTTATCTTCAGTTGATTTCTCTATTTTTTAGTGATTCTGCTTGTTAACAGCAGGTGTTCATCATTAATGTTCCATCATCGCTTAATTAATTGCTTAATTATCTCATTAACTTTAACTCTGCTTCAGTGTGACTTTAACACTATTTAGAGAGGGACCAAATGTTATCTGAGCAGAGTTGATTTAACTCTGTGTGGTGACTTTAAAGCTTGATTGCAGTAAAACGTAGTAATAAAAAACAAGCGTGCTATGTTGCTACTGAAAAAAAAAAAAAAGCAAAATTGTTTTGCTTAAACTGAAAATAAATGCAGGGAGTAGCATTTTTAGTGAACCTTAACAAAGAGAAATGTATATGCTTGTGTGTTCTGAGGTGAGAGCTGTTCTAGAGGGATCTCTTTGAACTCGGCTGCCCCAGAGCATGTTTGACTACAGCAGAAGCCTGGCGTTGGGTTGCTTAGGATTGCTAAGTGGTGAGATGGCTCCAGAATCACAATCCTCAGGGTTAGAAAGTCATTAACGGCGTCACACCAAAGGACTGCAAGCTTGACTGTGTGACACTCATTCTGGGAAAGTGTTAGGCTGTCCGCATCCATGAGATGTGCCAAGGACAGGCCGTCTGAAGTGCTCTCAGTCATGGCCTGAGCTTCTGATGTCTCTGTTTTGTTTTGAAATCTTAGCCTTGCAATTTATCTGCCAAAACCATCTGTTCAGAAAGTTATCAAAGGATAACAGGAAACATTTGTAAAGTTGTGAATGTGAATCTTTATTATTCTGCACTATTGGCTATTACTAGACTTAATGGTCTAGGTTCTAAACCCCATAATGCTATATTAAAGTCACCATGAAGTAAATTCATGTCATTCCTGTTTTTATTAATATTATTATTGCATATTTCAGAATTTATTATGATTTATCGGTGCTCATCATTATTTATTTTTTTTATTTTTAATTTATGTGCACTCACAATCTTTAATTAAAACTTACCCTCCTCCTGCAGTGACATCTCTTCTCTTCTCTGATGACGCGTTTACTGGCGTGAGGGCGGGGCAACCAGTGCACTGTTTTCCTTTTGTGATTATTTCCTTTTTAGGAGTTGAGCACCGTCAATCAGAATACTAGGCTGTTACAGTTTTATTAGTATGTATCAACATCAACAAAATTCATCTTTACATTGCAAATGTGAAACAGAAGCTGATATGTCATTTATATTTATTTAATGCTTCGCAAATGTGACATACGTGTATATACAATAGCGTAATGGAAATAGCCTACATTAAGTATATACATTATAAACATTAAACTAAAAAAAACAGGTATGCATTAGAAAATCAAGGCTTCAATTTGTTATTTTAATAACACGAAAGTGGCAATAAATTTATATATAGTAGTGAGTGAACAAAGAACACTGCTCCATGACTTAGGTCAAGCATGAGTTCTGCACTCTCGTAAAACCTCCTGTTATAAAGCCGTGAAGCTTTCTACACTGTGAAATGAATCTCTTAATTAAAGCGGACCTATTACACTGTTTTCACAAGACGTAATATAAGTCTCTGGTGTTCCCAGAAGGTGTCTCTGAAGTTTCAGCTCAAAAAACTCATAGATCATTTATTACAGCTTGTCAAATTTGCCTCTATTTGGGTGTGAGCAAAAACACACCATTTGTGTGTGTGTCACTTTAAATGCAAATGAGCAGCTGCTCCCAGCCCTCTTTCCAGAAGAGGTCGGAGCTTTAACAGCTCGTGCTTTGGTTGCTCAACAACAACAAAGCTGGAGAATCTCACGCAGACAAAATGATGATTGTTTGTAACGGTGTTCAGCCTTACATTGTTTAAACCGCAGTCAATGTTAGTCTTTTTGAAGCAATCGTTTGTGAAGCAGTCCGGCATAAAATGACGGCATTAACAACACTCTACTACAACAACTCTTCCTCTTCTCTAAAACAGCCCAACATGGCCTCACCTCCTTTGTTGTATGTTCCTGGGGGCGGGGTTTATGTAAATTTGGGGGTTTGTGATGTCACCAACCAGGAAAGAAGCTTGTTGTTTTCCTTAAAAAGCGATTTCTGTAAAAGAAAAAATCTCCCTTTGTATTGAACTCTGAGCGTTGTAACTTCACAAATGTTATTTTAACACAAACAGCAACATTACACACTGACTAAAGTTAAAAAGTGAAATCATAATCAAGGTTATTTATCATGAGAGAATTCGCGAGAGTGTAGAATTCAGTCAGTGAGCATTTTCAGGGGATTTGATTGGCCTTTGCATTCATAAATCAACAGAAAACATGTGTGATTGAAAAAAAAAGTTTTAAAAGGAAATCTGAAACAACATGAACAGATCTAAAATGTAATTCCACAATTGACACTTCACTTTGCTCACAACGTGCATAATAAATTTATTTTAATTGTGCACTGGCATGGGCAGATACCACTGACATTTTTTTTTTTTTTTTAAATATAAAAATCTAGTTAGTTAATAAAGCCAAATTATAATGTTGTCTGTATTTTAGTCAGGATATAAATAAACTGATAATAATGATCCCATTTCCTAGTGAAATTGGGTTTGTGGTTCACGGCAGTCTCTTGGCAACCACATGCCAAACATGGCATGTTTTTTTGTTTTTTTTTTAACTTTGAGTGAAAGCACAACAAGCTAGCTTTCTATCCAGCTAAAGAATCATATTGCATGACAATCTATGCCAGCATCTTTAAACCAGCATGCACAAAACCGACTGCCTTGGCAACATATTTGAATGTCGTTCCATATCAATTTGTGTCACTCAATGTCCAAAATTGTCACTCAGTAAGAAGGCCTGAGGCCTAAAAATAAACGAAGGTCTTACTAACCCAGAGAAGCAAGCATCGCTTTACCATCCCATATAAACAACCAGCAGAGATGCCACAGCGCTACGGCTGAGCGCATTGCATTTCTCAGAAGAAAAAAACAAACCTCGCAATGACTAAACTACCGTGTGGGAAACTTAAGGCAGGCCGGCACTATTGGACATGGCTGATGGGGGATTCACCTCACCACATATCAGCTCAGTAAACACAGACCACATTAGAGCCTTTGGGACAGAGTTCAACATAAATTACATGAACCTCTTGCCCAAAGGTGACTGAGCCGAGATAGAATTGAGTGCAGAAAAAGCCACACGAGTGCCTTCATTTATCTGAAACCACAGTATCAGCCTGTGGTCTCGGTGAAATACGGCACACGCGGATCGCTCAAGACTTCTCTCTGCTGTGCTGAGCGCTCAGGGTCATGTCATTTGTAACTGTAGGTATTTACACATAATCCATTTGTCTTAGGAAAGACAGTGAAACATTGAGTTTTGACAGTATATCTAAAATGTGAACCCTTATATACAACTTTAGACATGTACGAATCATAAAACACGGTCATTCGTCTTGTGCTGTCTGCTCGCGGTAAATGTGCACTGTAATGAATTACTGTAAAAATTACAGCATTATTTTACAGCCGCTGGCTGTTTTTTAATAATACAGCATATTGCTGTAAACTGCAATGCATTCTGGGGTCACATGTTGATTTAACTCAAATTTACAGAATATTGCTGTAAATTGGCCCTTCATAATTTAAAAAAATACAGTTATTTACTGTAATCCGAGAATACAGGGAAATTCTATAAATTAAATTGCAGGAACACTACTGTAAATTTTACAGTAACTGGCTTGTTTATTTACCAAATCAGAAATCACAGAATAGTCTCAAAAATTAGGTAAAACCTTGTAGGGGGAAAAAAAAGTGCTAATTGTATTGAATGTGCACGTTTAGTATACTACGGTGGCCGGGAAGTGCAAAACAACATTACAAAGTGTGAAACACTTTTAGGAAACTTGAGACAAATTTACATTTTGGAAAACATTTTTACCTATCATAAAACACAATTACATGGGGAAAACACTTTTACCAAGGACAAAACAAATGTACATTTTAGAAAACAAATTAACAAGACGCAAAACACTTTTACCAGTGCCGAAACAAATTTACAATAACCGATTCTTCACGGAAAGGGAATGTCCCTCACACTGGAAGTGACGCGGTGAAAGGTGTTGTTGTTGTTGTTGGTGAGCGCGGTAAATTTGTGTTGTAGTTGTGGATTAAATGCTGTAAATAAAGTTTATGGTGACCGAACATGAACTGCGGCCGAGGGACGTTTTGCCCGTTTTGTGGCAAACACATGAGCAGCTTAACGCGGTTTTGCTTTACGTGTGGTCAGTGTTTGGAGTTTCTAAAAGCCGCGGACCCGACAGAAACACAGGGGACGTCTCGACAGCCAGACAGCGTTAAGCGAAGTAAGTTACACTTCCGGTGTGTGGGACATTCCCTTTCCGTGAAGAATCTGTCATTGTAAATTTGTTTCGGCACTGGTAAAAGTGTTTTGCGTCTTGTTAATTTGTTTTCTAAAATGTAAATTCGTTTTGTCCTTGGTAAAAGTGTTGGGGGAAAACATCTGATGTATAGACTGTCTGCTTCATTAAAATCAAACAATTGGTATCATATATATATATATATATATATATATATATATATATATATATATATTCCTATAGATATTTGTTTTGACTTGTGTGCCAAATTTGCCGTTATTACCAGGGATTTAAGGTTTGTTTGCTATGTGATTTCATTTCAGAACCTTCAGAAATTCCATTTCTCTCAAAATTATCAACTTCAAACAGGGATAGCTTTTTTTGTCTAATTCCAACAAATGCCATAATTTTGAACATGTTTTAATAGAGAATGTGAAAACTCATTTTTGAAAATTTGTTCATTGCGACTCATTTTGCCAGCATGAGCCATATTTTTGTATATAATATCCGTAATAAGTACCTTTTTTTTTAAAGCATGCTAAAGCTCACTACACCTCTGAAGTTTACGTACTTAAAGAGCTTATATTTTAGAAGCTGCATGCTGAGATCACATATCGGTGTCTAAGATGGACGAAGGCCAGAACTACAAGTTCATGCCGAAGTAGAACAACCCGTTTCCTTCTTTTTGTGTTAAGTTACATGAACCACATTAGATCCGATGACTTGGCATTGTTTTCATGTACGTCTTGTTAGCAAATCCCTTAACTAGAGGCTCGGCCAATTAACACCTCATAATATCTCGGCACGGTGTTCTTCCAGAGGTTTGCGCTGCCATATATTATGCTGTGATTTGTCATGTGATCCTGCAAAGATCTGAGAGGAGGTTTTCAGCCGGTATCTGTAGACCCTGGCCCAGTTAGCAGCGCCCGGAATCTTACATAACCCCGGGCTTCTGACGGCACGCCATCTCCTGACTGCAGATGGGTAATTTGTTTTGATCTGTGATTATCTCACCCATGTTCTGAAGAAGATGTAAACCTCTTGTGAGGCTGTTAGGTAAATCCCACAATGTGAGGAATTGCCTCGGGTCTGAAGTCCTCACCCTTTTACCTTTCATTCCTGTGAAAGGCAAAGGCACCTGACAGATTTAAACCCCCCGCGGGGTCTTATCGCGCGGCGTGCGAAACTACAGAACCGAGGGGCGGACGGGTGAGAGGGTCACACGGAGAATTCAGCTTTAATTAAACTGAAAATATAGAAGTCTCTTTGTGTCCTTTTGTAATTAATGTTAACAGGCCAGGTTGTCACAGGGCAACCCTCAAAACCTGCCTAAACACGGTTCTTCGAGCCAGACATACCTGGGAAATTATCGACTAATTATCTACTAAATACGTTTGCTCGTGTTGAAGAAACAGCGCGCTTAATTGTCGGCGCTATTTCCATTTCCCTCCGGGGGCGGCCGGCTTATCTGAAGAGCTCATTATATTAATGCCGGTAATTATGTATTTTGCTTACTTCTGATGTGACTGTTCTAATGGGTGCCCTTAATAAGAGGATGACGGTACATATGTCAGAATGTTGCCGGCAATGTGTGTTCTTCTTCCATAAAGGCTTAGAATAACGGCATTACAGGCTGGTTATGAAAGCTTCGGATCAAATCTTCACTCTTTTTAGTGTATTATTCATGGGTTGCTCCCCGAGGCCTGCGGAACGGGGCTGGACGTGCACAGGAGTGGAAGTGGATCGGTACACGATGCCAGCCATCCTGAGCTTATCGCTTATAGAAGCTGGAATTATTCTGTGTGCCAGCGGCTCTCATAAACTGCCGCTACTCGTGCCGTCCCTGTGCGACAAGACGGTCGGAGTCTGTCCTGTCGCTCTCACTGCTAAAACACAGCTAGTCTCGCTAGCTATCGGCATCAAGCCTGCCGCATCCCTTACAAAAGATTACTGCAGTTTTTTAGAAGTAATACTACAGTTTTTGTTACATATAGAAAAATGCAGTTTTTTGGACATGAAAAAACTGCAGTGTTGCAGTATAACCTCAAATGTGTGTAGTTTTACTGGAGTACAACTATACTGCAATACATCTAAAGTACTAGTAAAATAAAACTGCAGTTCTACTGTTTTTATACTTCATGCAACTTTCAGTTGCACTTCATTTTACTGCAGCTGTACTTATACTACTACAGTTTTACTGCAGTTGTACTGTGACTATACTTCATTATACTGCAAATCTATGGTTGTGCTTCATTAAACTGCAGTTCAACTACTTGGTACTGCAGTTTTACTTCAATATACTGCAGTTCTTTTTTGTAAGGGATATTGTAGCTTGTTCTGAAGCACAGAAATATTCATTCAGATATGAAAGGGTCACGTGTTCATTTGCATGGGATGTTTAGAGGTTATTAATAGGCCGACGTGCATAAAAAGTAACGACAATTTTCTTGGAAAGTTTTTGGATATCTTTAAAACATTCACTGCCACAAACTGTTAAATGGCAGCACGGTTTATACATTAAATATGAAACTTTTCGACATTAAGGAATGTTTCTTGAGCAGCAAATCAGCATATTACAATGATTTCTGAAGGAATGCCAACATGACAATTCTTGCTAGATAACCAGAGATGAACCAAGAGAGTAAATGCATGCTTGTGCAAATGAGGGGAAATAAATTGAAAGGGTTGAGATAGATAAGTCAGGCTTTGTGCTGTAAGCGTGACTCTTATGAGACAAATACTGTGCACAAGATGTTGTTAGCATGTTTGCTAAATGTAGCTATCATGTTTAAACATGCAGCTAGCATGTTTTTACTCTGTTAATGCATGTTCATTGCATGTTTTAGCATTTTGCTAATATGTTTCTTTGTCAAGCCAACTTAAATATCCGACATCCAACTATAGATATAACACATTACATCAAAAAGTACCCGAATGACCACCTACTTTGGCATAAACAACCAGCAGAGGTACCACAGCGCTAAAAGCGCAACATTGCAGGTAAAAAAAAAAAAACTATGTGTGAAACTATAGACCAATTCAAACAGACATCACAGTTACGTCACTTGCGCGCATAGTGGTGGCAGAAAAATACAGGGAGTGCAGAATTATTAGGCAAGTTGTATTTTTGAGGATTAATTTTATTATTGAACAACAACCATGTTCTCAATGAACGCAAAAAACTCATTAATATCAAAGCTGAATATTTTTGGAAGTTTTAGTTTTTAGTTTTAGCTATTTTAGGGGGATATCTGTGTGTGCAGGTGACTATTACTGTGCATAATTATTAGGCACCTTAACAAAAAACAAATTTATACCCATTTCAATGATTTATTTTTACCAGTGAAACCAATATAACATCTCAACATTCACAAATATACATTTCTGACATTCAAAAACCAAACAAAAACAAATCAGTGACCAATATAGCCACCTTTCTTTGCAAGGACACTCAAAAGCCTGCCATCCATGGATTCTGTCAGTGTTTTGATCTGTTCACCATAAACATTGCGTGCAGCGGCAACCACAGCCTCCCAGACACTGTTCAGAGAGGTGTACTGTTTTCCCTCCTTGTAAATCGCACATTTGATGATGGACCACAGGTTCTCAATGGGGTTCAGATCAGGTGAACAAGGAGGCCATATCATTAGATTTTCTTCTTTTATACCCTTTCTTGCCAGCCACGCTGTGGAGTACTTGGACGCGTGTGATGGAGCATTGTCCTGCATGAAAATCATGTTTTTCTTGAAGGATGTAGACTTCTTCCTGTACCACTGCTTGAAGAAGGTGTCTTCCAGAAACTGGCAGTAGGACTGGGAGTTGAGCTTGACTCCATCCTCAACCCGAAAAGGCCCCACAAGCTCATCTTTGATGATACCAGCCCAAACCAGTACTCCACCTCCACCTTGCTGGCGTCTGAGTCGGACTGGAGCTCTCTGCCCTTTACCAATCCAGCCACGGGCCCATCCATCTGGCCCATCAAGACTCACTCTCATTTCATCAGTCCATAAAACCTTAGAAAAATCAGTCTTGAGATATTTCTTGGCCCAGTCTTGATGTTTCAGCTTGTGTGTCTTGTTCAGTGGTGGTGGACTTTCTGCCTTTCTTACCTTGGCCATGTCTCTGAGTATTGCACACCTTGTGCTTTTGGGCACTCCAGTGATGTTGCAGCTCTGAAATATGGCCAAACTGGTGGCAAGTGGCATCTTGGCAGCTGCACGCTTGACTTTTCTCAGTTCACGGGCAGTTATTTTGCGCCTTGGTTTTTCCACACGCTTCTTGCGACCCTGTTGACTATTTTGAATGAAACGCTTGATTGTTCGATGATCACGCTTCAGAAGCTTGGCTATTTTAAGACTTCTGCATCCCTCTGCAATATATCTCACTATTTTTGACTTTTCTGAGCCTGTCAAGTCCTTCTTTTGACCCATTTTGCCAAAGGAAAGGAAGTTGCCTAATAATTATGCACACCTGATATAGGGTGTTGATGTCATTAGACCACACCCCGTCTCATTACAGAGATGCACATCACCTAATATGTTTAATTGGTAGTAGGCTTTCCAGCCTATACAGCTTGGAGTAAGACAACATGCATAACGAGGATGATGTGGTCAAAATACTCATTTGCCTAATAATTCTGCACTCCCTGTAGCGGTAGCAAGTGGAGGAAAATGTGCAAAATCCACAGAATAAGAGAAAAATGTTTTGTTGTGTCTTTTGGATGTTCAACTTCATTTTTATCATTTTTATAAAATACCGTCGTTGAAAACGCTCTTTGAAGCTAAACAGAGACGTGTATGTTGCAAGTCACAGACTGGACTAATGAAACCGGCAAAGATTAGTCTACTAATAAAGCATGACTTTGATGCAGTAAGTCTATATAATATTCAAAGATGTGCAGTTCATAGGGGACAGTTATAGCCAGGGCTGGGTAGGTTACTTTTAAAATGTATTTCACTACAGATTACAAAATTCATGCTTTAAAAAGTCATTTGTAACGTATTTCGTTACATTACTCAAGTTTAGTAACTTAATCTAAATACTTTAGAAAACTTTGGAATACTAATAAGTGTGGAACAAACACAAAAAAGGTCATTGCAAGTTTTTATCTCACAATTCAGACTTTTTCCCTCAGAATTGTGTGATATAAAGCTGCAATTGCGAGTTATAAAGTCAGAATTATGAGAAATAAACTCGCAATATTGAGTAAAGTCAAAATTATGAGAAATAAACTCACATAATAAATCCACAATTCACAAGAATTGCAAGTTTTTATCTCCCAATTCTGACTTTCTGCTGAAAGTAATGACAAGCATTTATGTAAACTAAAATATACTTTAATATACGTCCTATTGAAACATGAACAGTCAAAATTATAATCAAATATTTTACATGTGCAACTTCACATTACAGCGTGACAAAAGATTATTAAAACAATGATTCAAAATATTTCTTTTCACATTAGAAATTGAACCTCAGTTCTTTTTAGAATACACTTAAGTGGCCTTTTATTTCATTAATATCAGCCTAAATTATCTACAAGTAAGTACAAATATAGGTAAAACTTTATTTTACAGTGTCAATATGTTACATTACTGTTGTAATAACTGTAAATGATGAATAATTACATGCAATTAACCCTAAACCAAACCAAACCCACTCCTAAACCTATAGTAAGTATATGTAGTTACTTAATATTGCTCAGTACTTAATAATTACATTGTAACAAAGACAACTTAAAATAAAGGGTTACACTTTATTTTAAGGTGTCAGTATTACAGTGTAGTTATACATTTAAGTACTGAGTGATAATAATTAACTACATGTACTTACTATAGGGTTAGGGTTAGGATGAGGGTTTGGTTTAGGGTTAATTGCATATAATTATGCATAATTTCTAGTTATTACTATAGTAAATACATGAAACGTATGTAACAATGACACTGTAAAATAAAGTGTAACCAAATATACGTTTCAGTCCACATTGATTACAAATAAGCACACTTCTTTTCACAAGGGTTAAGAGAAAAAATCTGATTAACAGAATTAAAAATAATATTTTCTGGTAACATTTTGCAAGTATGTTCAGGATGAGTATTTCTGACCTCATTCGAGTGTTGAACTGCATGTTCTCTCTTTTATCTCCACCTCTTCTCTTTCACAGCACTTCCTGAGTGCAGATGATGTGAACACCGCCTTCAGTGCGAAAATATCAAATTCTCAATGAAGCGTCATGTGGCTGAGATGTCTTGAATTCACCTCGGCAGCTCTTTAAAGGCAAACTGTAAACTGTACGGCGGACACCAGACGCCAGATAATTTAATGGTTTTTGACTTTAAAATGCCCCCAGTGCTGTTTCTCTGCTGAGCGCAGACATTCAGACATTTTCATCCTCAGACTGCGTTAAATCACAGGAAGTCTCCGTTCACACACACACGGTAGAGACCCAGGTAAAGGTAGAAGCTCTTCAAGGGTTCTTCTCTTTGTTTCACAGGCATGAGAGCAAGTGAGAGAGTTTCATGTTGAATCACAATGCGGTTTACATTCCACCTGTGTTGTGACAATACGATTCACAGGCGTCTCAGATGTGGCTTTGAGGTTTGCCTGATATAAAAGAGCTGCTTTAAATCGGAGAAGAAGGTACAGCCATCCTGGAGTGGATTCAGTTTACGTTGACCGTAATCTCAAGTGTCAGACGCTCAGCCTCAATGGAAACAAAAAGCAAATTTACATCTTTGTTTCGGTACGGGAAAAGGTTACTGCGCTCGGCTGAAACTGGCATGTCTATCGCGCGACAAAAGATATGCACGCTTGACATTAGCAACTGATCTTATAAAGATGTTGCAAAGGCCCTCGACAAAAAAAAAAAAAACATAGGATTTTTCCATTGGCTTTTGAATTATTGCAGTAAATAAAATCAATGACCAGTAAAGTTTATTATTCTTACACGTTTTGTTAATCAAGATAAGATAACACAACTTTTATGAATTTTGAGGCCTTTTAAATGTTTTTCAAGAGCAAAATTATTAACACAACGAGGCTGCGAAAGTGGACTAGTGAGTAGATGAGTTTACCTAAACACTTTTTCAAGACAAGTAAAAGCTTTTTAAAAAATCAAAATAGGGTTTCACTGATGTATTTTATGCTTGATATTGTTTTTTTATATTAATTTTTTTTATTAAATAAAAATTAATATAAATGAAATGATAAATAAAATGATATAATAAAAATTTATATAAATTAATTAATTAATTTTGATGATAATATTTTTTGATATTGATATTATCTTGACACAGACTTTATTTCAGGCATTTAACCAAAAACCCATTCAAAGACCCGTTGACTTTAATAGATCCGGAAGTGTAAAATACTAACTTTTTTACAGGTGTTGGCCTACAAAAATATGCTATTGAGTGTTTTCTGGTGTGTGGACCAAAATTAAATTCATAATTTTCACAGCTGAATCTTCTCTTCCACCAGAGTTTGTGTTAAATTCAAATACAGTGCCTTTAGGCCTTGTTACCATGGTATTTTTTGGTGAGTCGGATCACAAATGGACGACGCTAAATACAGGTGTAAATGGGGCTTAAAACATTTCGAGCTTTTCCACTTCCACTCCGCTCATGTGGTCAAATGCATTCGAACAGCAACTTCTGTCTTCTCCGAACGTGTTCATATGTCAATTTTGCAACCTTTTTTCGTCTAGAAGATCGAAAAATCTGAAAAAAACCATTCACTAAAAAATGTCAGTGATTTTAACGGTAAAAGACTGTAAAAATGCTCCAGTGAATAGATCATTAAATGTACTGTTAATAGATCAAACAGTAGATTTAATGTCATTTTACGGTAAAATACCGTTAAATTGACAGTTTTTTTTAAGTGAAAAATAACAATTCATTGTATAATTTACAGTGAAAAACCATAAATTGACATTCCCACAATTCCCTGCGTGACTCCATCACCAGTGTGAATGGTGGTTGTCAGTGTATTACAAAGGTATAAAACAGATATTAGTACTTCAATAGGTTGTTAAATTAACATTAAATCAGTTAATAAAATTATTGTTTACCGTAAGTTTTGTGTGTAAAATAAACAGTTATGAACCATAATAATCACAATATAAACCTTCAAATTTTACGGTTTTGAACTGTAAAATAGACAGCTGTCCCTTAAACACTTTATTACAGTGTACATTTACCCACTCAGGACAGAAGTGTTTGAAAGTGGATAAGAGACAAATTCAAACTCCAGGTGTAAACGGGTACATGTCGTCTACTTGTGGTCCGATCGACCAAAAAACATCTTAATACCAGGGCCTTAGATATCATTGACACCAAACTGTATTGGTCACAATCTAGTTCGAGTATGTGGGACGAAGACTAATATTTGAGACCTACAGCAAAGGAGAAGATTTTCAGTGGAAAAAAAAATACATTTGACACTGGTCCGCATGCAAAGCATCATATGACTTCAGAAGACGTCAGAATGGCTTTTATTATTATTATTATTATTATTAATTTTGTTGCTGTTGTTTTGGATTTATGTAAAAAAGGAACTTGCATTCTTCAGAATTTCTCCCTTTGACATCTATGGAAAAACAAAAGCGGATTAAAGTGACATGAGTGCATAACCAGTCATAGAAGTTCCCTTTAATGGAGACAAAAGGTTCATTTGTTTAAGATTTAATTGGTAATAACTGCTGATGGGCAAGTTTACATTCTCACAGTTCACACTAATTACATAATGTGTTGAATATGACTAGTGTGGTTATACAGTGATCCAAAGATGAACAATATTTGCCACCCGTTTCATTCATACAACATAAAGCTTTTTTTTTTTTTTATATAAAATTAACTCTTAAAACTCTCTTCTTTATAGCATACTGTGCTGGAAATGACATTTTAAACACTTCTAGAATAAAGATGTTTTTTTTTTTTTAATCTACCTTAGGCAGATTATACTTTACTACAGTCATACTTTCCCACTATGTGTATTATTTCAGCTTAACAGTAAAAAACATGTAAAAATATTCAGTTCGCAAGTGAAATTTACCTTTCTTTTTTTCACAATTACATACTTTAAAAATAAAATCTCCACGTGGGTCTCAGCTCACAAAACACAGTTTCATGGAAATATCTGCACATAACCATCGCGAGTGTCTAATGACTTTTGTGATGGTACAATCTCTCCATGTAGAGGACTGATAGTCTCGTGGATTAACAGTGCTCTGGATTATTCTCACTGATGAATATTCTTGTCGGAAGCACTGCCCTCATTGAGTTAACCTCCGCCGACTGTCGGGTGACTTTTACCAGCACCCCTTAAAACACGAGCTCATGATGTAAGAATCCCCTAAATATGTAAAGTATACGCTTAAACCTGGGCTGCGATAACACGCTCTTTTTATCTCACGCTCCACTTTCAGCCAGATTTTGCTGTACACGGATATTCATTTGAATCGGTGTCTTATCAACGCCGGTATGCGAGCAAAAGTTCATATCGCTGACGGCTGAGAGAAAGTGGCAGTTAATTTAGCGAACATCTAATTTCAGCACAGTGACACTGGAAATTTCTGGGGCGCGGTAGTTAATTCACAGTTAAAAAGATGAGAAACACTACAGTTACAGGTGTGAACAGGCAATTAGCTGTCTATTGGAATCAAGGTCAGCATTCTTTGAGGATCATTATCTGCTAATGGAAGTTCATTTACTCACTCTTTTAGGGTGTGATAAGGCAGGAGGGAATAGGCCAGTGAATCATCGCTTTTGTCTGTTTTGCTCTTCTAGACATGGAGATCTCATTTATTCACGCTGCTAAAGCTCATTCAGTTTAACTTCTAGTGATGTTGCATGAGTCCTTTTGAAGACGTGGGCCAAATCTTACAGAAGAACAAAATCATGACAAATAATCCGCCGTTACATAATTGCGCACAAGCTTATTTGTCATTTATTTGCTGTCATTTGTAGGCATGTTGAATGAAATCAGACATTGCTTGACTCTCACAGAGACTTCTTTACTGTTCTAAACCTGTAATTAGATGATATATTGTATTGTTCATATAATAACCCACTTTTCTAATGTCTACACCTAGGGAATGATACCTTTATTTCAAACTATGTGTGAAATATGGAAATATTATGATGCAAAACGCCGGAGATTTCTGGTCTTTCTCAGCGTTTGTCCAAAGAACAGAGCCGGGGAAATACGACACTGTTGATAAATCTAATTGATAAGCAAAATTGTGGTGCTGGCATTTGTTGATTCGTTGTACACACCTGCACTAAAAAACATGAATAATTCTATTGCTAAAAGACTGTAAAATGCTACACTGTAATGAATTACTGTAAAAATTACAGCATTATTTTACAGCCGCTGGCTGTTTTTTAATAATACAGCATATTGCTGTAAACTGCAATGCATTCTGGGGTCACGTGTTGGTTTGACTCAAATTTACAGAATATTGCTGTAAATTGACCCTTCGTAATTTAAAAAAATACAGTTATTTACTGTAATCAGAGAATACATGGAAATTCTGTAAATTAAATGACAGTAACACTACTGTAAATTTTACAGTAACTGGCTGGCAACTCTGCTGCCAGTATTATACTGTAAAATTTACAGTAATTTTTTAACAGTGTATGGTAAAAAACTGTTTATTGGTTAACGGTAATTTCCCTTACTATGTATGATAAAAAAAAAAAAATGTAATTGGAAACTAGTTTTTGAAAGCAAAAAAGAATGTTGTCTTATGAAAAATCAAAGCTTCCATTGTAAAGGTAAAATTGTAGTACTTCAGTAGGTTAGAATATTATCAGAGTTCATGTTCAGTTCTTTATTTCAGCTCTCTCTTTCTGAGTGTGTGAGAGAAATGCAAGCTAAATCTGTAAAATTTCTCCCGTATTTTCTTTTTTATGGTAAAATTCTGGCAACCACGGCTACTGTTTTTTTTTTTTTTTGTACCAAAATGTCACAATTTTGATTTATTATTACAGTGTGCAAAGTTGTACTAAACCAGTTTTATGCTAGAATTTTTTATTTTTATTATATCCATTTTTTTCAGTGCCTTCACGTTAGTGTCGTTCATCTTCTTCCTGGTGAGCT
Source organism: Opsariichthys bidens (assembly GCA_037194245.1). Lineage (NCBI taxonomy): Eukaryota > Metazoa > Chordata > Actinopteri > Cypriniformes > Xenocyprididae > Opsariichthys > Opsariichthys bidens. The sequence goes on along the minus strand of CM074304.1, from coordinate 4,168,115 downwards.
CTAGATTTGTGTACTTGTTGGAAGTGAGACTTTAAAGTGGTCATGAATTGAGAAATCAAAAAAAAGTTCCTTATCCAGGAATTTATGCGATTGAAAACGCCTACTTCATCGTTCTAAAATTAGCTCCGCCCACTGGCATGTTAACGAGATGACGAGGAGAGAAGAACGATACAGGGCTAAATATACCTTTCAAAGGATCCTAATGCTTGGAATATGGTTATTTATTTTCAACAATGTTAATGTCTCAGTTGAGCGTTGTTTTATTCGCATTCGGAATAATTCCCGCATGTCAGCGCAGACTTTTATGATATGGACTCGACAGTAATTCAACAACTGAATGCCTGATCTGTGACCAGTGATTTATGACATGTAATGATTCATGTCTATGTGTCAGTAAATCAAACCAGTGACCAAACGATCAACTTCACGTTGTTTCTCTTAGTAGGATGAAAATAAACTTACTTAAATGATATGATCAAAGAACGCTCCCTTTACAATCGCTGGAGCCGTCAATCAAACGAAACAATAAAACAACGCCGTTCGAGACCCGTTTAAGTGCTGTCCTGTTGCTTATTTCCGAGTAGGAATTTGGAAACTCCAATTACGAGTTTACAGTGCAGACTTTTGTTCCCATCACATTCCCTCATCGCATCATTTGTAAAAAGTGTGACTGGCTGTCGGTGCTCGTCATATTTTCCTCAGCTATAGGTTTTTCTATATGCAACAGCCAGAAGGGTGGATATTTATAATCCTCTATCGATAACGCACGTCGCCAGGCACATCTCATGCTGCAATTTGTCTCAACAGAACTAGAGGGATCTCACGACAATGACCCCCTCCACATCATTATCTCACACAGTAAATAACCCACTCGGCTATTTCTGAGTGCCCTCCAAGACTCAACGACCTCAACAAACCCCTCTTAAAACCGAGAAGAAAAGCGAGAGAGCGAGGCAGCACCGATGAGACATCGGGGTTGGGGGAAGCTGTTGATGGAGTGCTGAGAGGAAGAGAGATAATGGCATTGGTATCAGATTTATTCAGAGGAAGGGGGCGGCCGTGATTTCTTCCCCATCTCCCTCCTGATTGTGAGGGAGACATGCAGAGAGGTCGGAGGGTCAAGCCAAAAGGAGACAGCATTGTGTAGAAACTGTCACGCACCGCCACCTATTTTGACATGCACAAGGCCGTTTGTTGTCTGTCGAACATGCAAATTGCTGGCCTGCTGTCATAAGGCAGCAGCTATCTGCTGGAGGGAAAATGAGACCACCTGTAACTGCTGAGAGGGGTGATGGACAAGCATTCAGCGGCGTCTCCCTCCCCCAGACCACCGATGCTCCATTCTCCGCTTTCAAAGACAGGAAGTGAGGCTGAATTACGGGAGGAGAAGCCCGAACGTGGGATTTATTAATGGCTTCCAGCTCTCTCTCGTTCATGGGAATTCACATTCCCTGGATGACCCGAATACAAGCGGATTTTCATGGGGAAAACACCCCAAATATTTACATTAGCACTATGGCACTGGACATCTAGATGTGCATCATGTCATGGCTGTAGGCCTGAAGCACACTAGTGATTTCCTTAGGGTGGGTTAAGGTGTAAGGGATGGTTTAACAGTGTAATTATAAATGTAATTACAGATATTATTACATGCAACTATTTTTTAAATATAAGTACAATGTAAAAACATGTATGTACACAAGTGCATTGAGTAAAATGATTAAAAACATGTTAGTACATAATAGTTAAAGACACCTAATAAAAAAAAGTGGGTGGGCCCCGATTATATTGTCGACGATTTACCAGTTTTCTGCATCAAGTCGTCATCATGGGCCTGTTGCTCCTACAGCAATAGTTTTTGGATATTTAATAAGGATGTTTATCAAGTAGACTTCAGAAATTATATAGTTTTTCAAAAACAGCTTAAGGGTTAGTTCACCCAAAAATGAAAAGTCAGTTAATTCCTCGCCCTCATGTCGTTCATATTCCCTGGATGACCCGAATACAAGCGGATTTTCATGGGGAAAACACCCCAAATATTTACATTAGCACTGGACATTTAGATGTGCATCATGTCATGTCTGTAGGCCTGAAGCTCACTTGTGATTTCCTTATTAAGCAAAGAAGATAAATAGTAGTGTGCAAGTCATAGCAGAATATATCTGCTGCTTGGAGTCTGTTTTTAATGGTAACGCTAAATAATGCCCAGTATATCATGAATTTTTTTCTTTTTGGTGTCAATGAAGAGTGACCAATATTGATGAGTTAGATTTATGAAGTTGATCTCTCAAATCACATCAAAGCACTTCAACTGTATAATAATTAGGTGCATTTGAGAACTACAACAATAATAATAATAATGAAACTAGACACTGATCTTGACATTTAAAAGATTTTTTTTTTTTTTCTAAAAGGGCAGTATGTTGGGGATGGGACTAAATGAAGATGTTTTGGTCTTGATTCATCAGAATACTTTTACACACGCATATTTATCATATGCTTTATTATATGACCACAGCATGCTATGCATATGTATGCTGTCATTAACATGCACATGTGCTAAATCAGAAAAATATCCCTCTCATTTGTGTCCTGCGCATGAATATTTTTTTTTTTTAAATTGCAATCAATTATTAATACAAAAATAAGTCATTACTATAATTTGAAGTGTCCTTAAAGAATTCACTTCAGAATTAAATTTCCTGATAATTCACTCACCCCCATGTCATCCAAGACGTTCATGTCTTTCTCTCTTCAGTCCAAAAGAAATTAAGGTTTTTGGGATTTCTCCATATAGTGGACTTCACTGGGGTTCAACGGGTTGAAGGTCCAAATTGTCGTTTCAGAGCAGCTACAAAGGTTCTACATGATCCCAGACGAGGAATAAGGGTCTTATCTAGTGAAACAATCGGTCATTTTAAAAAATAATAATAATAATAACATTACGTTTAACCACAAATGCTCCTCTGCGATGTGCCACGCATTTTCTAATCATATTGGTAAGGCCACACGTGATGTAGTCGGAAGTATCAAGTTAGGGTGAAAAACTCAATCTTCAAAATCGTCACACATTGTTTTACCTTTTCTTGTAAAGGCCGTTTGGCTTGATCTTTGCATGTTCACTTTGTCAACACTGGATTGGTACTTCCGCCTACGTCACACGTGACCTTTCCAATGTGAATATGTAACGCGTGGAGCTTTGCAGAACAGTCCAAGATGAGCATTTGGTTAAAACGTATATACATATATACGATAGGCAATTTTTAAAAAATGTATATATATATCGTTTTGCTAGATAAGACCCTTAATCCTCATCTGGGATCATGTAGAGCCTTTGAAGCTGCTCTGAAACTGATTTTTGGACCTTCAACCTGTTGAACCCCAGTGCAAGTCCACTATATGGAGAAAAATCCTGGAATGTTTTCCTCAAAAACCTTAATTTCTTTTCAACTGAAGAAAGAAAGACAAAAAGATCTTGGATGACATGGAGGTGAGCGAATTATCAGGAAATTTAAATTCTGAGGTGAACTAATCCTTTGCGCGTTGCAAACTCTTTGACATTGAGCATCTAAATTGATTTGAATGATGTTTCTGTCAAACGTTTTTCTTCCTGACAGTTTTTTTAAATGTTAAGTGTCACATGATTTTTTATGCAAAATATATTCACACTTACACACACATACCAGAATATCTCACTAAATGTGGCAATAATAAAATAAAATAGAAATCCACAGCAATTTCATTACTATGAGTCTATGACCAGCAAGTATTCTAACTCAAATGTCATCGGTATGATCCTAATACAAAAATTGGTCACACTTTGTCTTTAACTAGCATGTACTTGCATCCTCTTGTGCTGCTATTGAGGTGAGATAGGGTGAGGTTTGGGACAGGTTTGGTGGTTTGGTTGAGGTTAAGGGTGGGTTAAGGTGTAAGGGATGGTTTAACAGTGTAATTATAAATGTAATTACAGATGTTATTACATGCTACTATTTTTTTTAAATATAAGAACAAAGTAAAAACATGTATGTACACAAGTGCATTGAGTAAAATGATTACAAAAATGTTAGTACATAATAGTTAAAGACACGTAATAAAAAAAAGTGGGTGGGCCCCAATTATATTGTCGACGATTTACCAGTTTTCTGCATCAAGTCGTCATCATGGGCCTGTTGCTCCTACAGCAATAGTTTTTGGATATTTAACAAGGATGTTTATCAAGTAGACTTCAGAAATTATATAGTTTAAGGGTTAGTTCTGCCAAAAATGAAAATTCTGTCATTAATTCCTCTCCCTCATGTCGTTCTACACCCGTAAGACCTTCGCTCATCTTCAGAACACGAATTAAGATATTTTCGATGAAATCCAATGGTTCAGTGAGTCTCGATTGACAGCAAGTTTGTGAAAGCTTCATGAAGCAGTGTTTTGAATTCGCCCATCACTAGATGTGGTTGTTTTTTGGCGAACAAAAAGTATTCTCGTCACTTTATAATATTAATGTTGAACCACCGTACTCACATGAACCGTTTTAAATATGTTTTAGTGTCTTTCTGGGAGTCTGAAAGTGTTCATTGTCTTGCTGGCAATAGAGATTTCATCAAAAATATCTTAATTTGTGTTCTGAAGATGAACGAAGGTCTCACGGGTGTAGAACGACACTAGAGTGAGGAATTAATGACAGAATTTACATTTTTGGGTGAACTAAGCCTTTAAACACACACACACACACATACACACACAACCATGAATAAACCTATTATCTAATATTTACTGATACTTCTACACAGTTTACTGAGATCGATACACACCGTAAAAGAAAAAAGTGTACGAGAGAGAGCCATTTCAGCTTGATTTACTTGAGCGTCGTGTAAATAAATCAGAACCTCTCACTAGACACGGCATTGATTCAGTTTGCGATGTCAGTCAAGTGACTGTAATAGAAATTCATGAACGCTCGTTTGACCCGTAATATCTCATGGCTGTAACAAAGCAATATTAGCACAGCCATTTACAAGCGCTGATAAATTAAATATACCGCACACCTTTTATAATATTCCGCCTTTAGTCAGAGCCCAGTGTCTAATGAATTATGATTTCCCCAACCCACCCCCAGCTGCTGCGTGTGTGTGGCATGCGGCGATCTTTAATTTATGGATGTTTTGAACAGAGAAGTTAAAAGAACAGCCTTATTCCCTCCAGACACCTCTGAACTTGGATATCAAGAGGCAAAGGGAAGCGAAAGAGCGTAAAAGCAAAGTCATTTGAAACTATACTCATAAATCTCCATGTAGTGCCATCTATGTCATGTCGCTTCGTGACACGCGCCCAAAATGGCCTGTTAAAACTGAGGATTAGGCCCACTTTAATGTTTCGGACAGCAGCTATTCTTATTATATAATTTAGTTTACTCAAATGTATTCAAATGCCACCTTTATAATCCCGGAGGTGTTTTGCATAAATTGAATAAATCAAGCAGATATTCTGCGAGAATCAAACATATCAAAGGTTTCCTGTCTTTGAAGTGTGGTCGTCTTTAATTCCAAAACAGATTTTCATGATAAATAAATGCATTATTTATGAATTGGTGATAGAAGTGAGGAGGGGGAAGGGGGGAAAAAAAACAACACTCAAAATGCATGAATCATTTTAAGCCATGAAAATGTCAAGAGAGGCAAAATGACACATTGGCTGGTACTGGTGTAGCATGCAGGGCCGTATGTTGTGCTCATTAACGAACACAGACTAAATCAGAATAATATCCCACACCCTTGTTTGTGTGTCCCATGCATGAATAAAAAAGTCTCAATTATTCATTTGAACCAACAGAAGTCATTATTATCATTTATAGAGTCCTTAAGCATTGACATATGTAAACTCCAGGATGTCAGTCATCGCATGATGTTTCTGTCCGGTTTAGACTTGTCGCGTGATTTTCCTGAAGAGAATTAGCTCCCTCATTGCCCTTCACGAGCTGTCGCCTTTCATTTGAAATTGTGTGTAATTTATTAACCTAACAACCATGTTAATCTTAAACTCTGGTTTAACATCATAACTTTCTTCTCGCCTCTGGCCAGACCATAAACACCGAGTTCTGAAGGAAAGTGTTAAATGGCCAATATTAGGCAATGAAGTGTGTCTAAAATGTCCCCTGCAAGCGGTTTAAATGGCGCTTTATAGGGTTGTGTGCAATAATAATTAAATACTTAGGAAGAGCAAAGTAAAACAGAGTGGAAAATTTCCAAAGATGAATCTGTTTTATGATGCAGGACTCTGTAAAATGTCTTAAATACAAATACATCTGGAAATAGTGCTCCAATAATTTAACCTTTACTACTATATATATACTACTACTATATAGTAGTAAAGGAGTCTAAAGTGTGACCATATATATATATATATATATGGTCACACTTTAGATTAGGGTCCAGTTCCAGTTTTAACTATGACATTTGCCTCAATAAACTCCTAATTACTGCTTAGTTACTAAGGTAGTTGTTAAGTTTAGGTATTGGGTAGGATTAAGGGATGCAGAATATGGCATACACATTTATTACCATTTACTTTATAAGTAATAAACAGCCAATATCCTAGTACTATGAATGCCAATAAGCAACTAATATAATATAATAGGTTATACCATTCAAATATATATTTACTCTGCGTGTGTGTGTCGGTATTCCCTACGTTATGAGGACCAAATGTCCCCACAAATTTTGATCTCATGCTCCCCATGAGGAAACAAGCTTATAAATCATACAGAATTATCTTTTTTGAAAATCTAAAATAGCAGAACATTTTCTGTGAAGGGTAGGTTTAGGGGTAGAGGTAGTGTAGGGGGACAGAATATACAGTTTGTACAGTATAAAAACCATTACGCCTATGGAATGTCCCCATAAAACATGAAAACACAACGTGTGTGTGTGTGTTTGTGTGTGTGTGTGAGAACCTCCTTATTGTTCAGCCCTCTGATTGGACTTTCTTTGGCCTGAGAAATATCTTGTTTTAAACGTGTTAATGTGAATAGCTAGTCCTAGTCTTTCAGGAGGTATAGGAGGTCATACGTTGCATCCCACTTGACTGTAGAAAGGCCAAAACAATGCAATTGTTTAATTAACAAAGCCCCCTGCCAAGAACTATGAGAAAAAAGAGTGTAAGCAAATGGAGGGCTTTAAATTAATAAATGAAGGGAGGTAAACACAGAGCGCTAGATTACAATGGCTGCTGTCGGTATAAGTGATGATCCATGCTCCTCTGTGAATGCTCATTTAACCTGTGAACCCCAAGGTTATTCCTGTACCTTCGCCGTTCTCAACAGCCCGGCCGATGATTTATGTGCGCGAATCCATCTTCATCGTCTCCGCGCTCACCTTTATCTCCATCAGTGTTAATTAAAGGAAGGTCAACGTCTGCCTGCTTTAACATAATAAATCACCTCCGGGCCACCGTACCAAAGCCGCCGAGCCCGGCGCAGTGAGAGCCTACATACATATTTAACCAGGTCATGAATGAACGGGGGTAAATCAGATAACATACAGTAATTTATACCTCAGGGGAGCTCGGTATGTTATTGTAGAAGATCTCTTTTAGCTCAGTGCGTGGAGGTTTTTGGCAGTTGGTTGTTTGGGCCGTTTTAAGGGAATGAACGCTGGACTGAAGTGCACGGCATCACAACTGACAGACCAAAACTAAAAGACGAAGAGGGCGACACGCTCATGTGGGTTCATGCCAAACAGTGACCGGATACGCCGACTTATTACCATTTCCAGCCCAGACACTCTGAATGTGTAAAACATAATGCAGCCCAATACATTATTCATCTAGTAAAAGTGTCTCGCTCATTGACGCCGTGGTCGTGGTGAAGGGTTGTACAGTTCATTCAAATCAAGTTTCAAGAGATCCAGTCTTGAAATGTCCTTCCCAGCAAAGATACAAACAATCAAAGGGTCCATAATAACTAAGCAATGTGCATACAGGTTGATTAAATGTATAATTTAATTTTTTGCAGCCATAAAACCTCAAAAAAGGTTAGGCTTACGAAATTACCGAAAGATTCTCCTTGTGATGTGATATATATATATAATATATATATATATATATATGCTATTTTTGAAAGAAGTTTCTATGAAAGCTTGTTTCCTCCTCTGTATAAAACGGTTTAAAAGAGAGACTTTTTCTCTCACGATTGACACATAAAATCTGATTTACGAGATCAAAAGTAGCAATTACCTTTAAATTGATTTATTTAGTGGTGGAAAAAAGCTTCCGTAAGTTTCTTTTGCTCACCAAGGCGGCATTTATTTGATCAAAAAGACAGTATAAACAGTAATGTTGTGAAATATTATTAGAATTTAAAGTAGCTGTTTTCTATTTGAATACGACTGAAAATGAAATTTATTCCAGTGATCAAAGCTGAATTTTCAGCATCATTACTCCAGTCTTCAGTGTCACATGATCCTTCAGAAATCATTCTAATATGAGGATTTACTGCTCAGGAAACATTTATTATCATTATCAATGTTGAATATAGTTTTTGCTGCTTCATTTTTTTTATGATTCATTTGATCAATTCAAAGTTCAAAAGAACGGCATTTGTTTGAAATCTTTTGTAACATTATAAACAGCTTTACTGTCATTTTCGATAAACTTAATGCATCCTTGATGAAGAAAAAATCTTCCTGATCCCAGATTTTTGAGTGCTACTGTACCTTTAATCCATGAAAGCTGTTTGTTAAATTGATGAAACTGAAAAACTATTTAAAAAAATATATACAATATTGTAATTAAAAAAAAAAAAATGGTCATAACTAAATTAAAAGATTTTGTATGCTATTATTCTTATTCAGGATTTTTTGATGAAGTTTAAAGGGACAGCTTTTCTTTTAAATAGATATTATAAATTATGCATTTCTTTACTGACACTTTTGATTTAACCCTTGTGTTACGTTGCGGGTCAATTTGACCCGTTTATACTGGTTAACCTATGCTTTTTTTCTTGCTATTTTGTGACTTATTTCATTTATCATCATGAACATGCATGCAATGTTTCAACATGCTGGTGTTTTTTGACATATACAAACAAAATTACTGTTACATTCGTAATTTTCAATTTGACCCGCATATTTTAACGCTCTAAGGCAACTGTACTGACCCTAAATAATAACAATTCTTGGTTATATTTTGTTATTTTATTTTTTATGAAGCTAAAAAATGAGGTTTTCTACACTTACTTGAATACAGAAAAATGTTTTAACCAGCACCGTGTGTGTGAAGTTCATATGCAGAAAACACAGAAATAACTTCTTGACTTTATGAAATGAGTTTATAAAACAGCCAACTTTTTTTTACATTTAATTGATCAGTAATGATGTTCTAAGAAAAAAAAAAGTAAAAAAATATATATATTTATTAAATTTAAAAATGTACTGTTTATTTTCAAATTAATTTATAATTTTATGTCAAATTTGACATAAAAATGGTTAAAAATATATCTTCAGATATATAATTTTTTGGAATATTTGACAAATGTTGATATTAAAAGTTTACAGTTTGTACCTAAATGAATCTTTGTCATTTTTCATTGTGTGATTTTTGAGGAATTGTATTGAATCCAAATAGGGTCAATTTGACCCGCTCCACAACGGGTGTATACAGAAATCCAACAGCGCATCAAAAGTGACGGTAAATAAAAACAGATTTCTTAAAATAAATTTAATTTAAGTTTATAGAAATATGAATATATTTTTTGGTCCAGGATTTGACCCAAGGTCTGGAAATCAAAGTCTGGCCTATAGTAGTTTCTCTACATGCTCCAAACTTGAGCCGATCCCACAATCACCAGACAAACAGCCCAAAATAAAATAAAACAAATGTAATGCTCAGTTCATACCAACCAACAAAAAGAGAAGAGAGAGAGATGAAGGTCTTTAGTTCTAATTGTAAAGCGCAGATCCTCAAATATCTCTGACAGGTTTTCAGGGTGCTTCTTTCTTTCGCGACCATTCCACCCAGCCCTTATCGCCAGATAGCATGTGTTGTATCCACGAGCAGCCTCTCTTCAGACTCACAGATAGAATTGAGCAGCTTGTGAGCTGTCAGACGGGGTTGCTGCTCTGGCTCAATAGCAGATGCTGTTGCAGTGCTGGAGCACGAGAGTCTGGCGCCCACGCTCACATCAATACACTTCAATTTCGCTAATTATCCTCAGGACTTATAAGGGAAATCAGGGAAATGTACATGTAAATATTCATTTTTTTATGAGAAAGTGAACAAGGATACATTAAATTGATCAAAAGGGACAGTACATACACTTATAATGTTACAAAAGATTTATATTTCAAATAAATGCTATTCTTTTGAACTCTTCGTTCAGAATAAAATGTACCACAAAAATATGAAGCTGCTTTTAACATTGATTCAGCTTTTGTACCATGGGGATAAATTATATTTTAAAACATTGAATAATTTATAAAAACGGTTCGTTCCTGTCCTTGATTCTGATTGGTCAATTATTCACGATAAAACACGGCTATAACCGTTTCAACCCAATCACTACACAACACCCTTAGCAACCACTCTTAGCAACGTAAACTGTTTGTTCTCAATTTATTTTGTTCATTGACGCTTACTGTATTATGTAGAAGAGTTCGAGTGAGCGAGTTTATTACCTGAATTCAAATTTTTGCATTTTCTTTCAGGTTAGTCTAATAAAAATCCGTTTAAATATCGGATGTATTATCTTGTCCTTTTAACAGTTAAGGGGTTTTCCCGTGACTGACAACTCTAGTCAAAGCATTTGTCTGTTCTGTGTCCACAACAATTCAGTCTTTTCAATATAAAAGTCTTCACTACTGGCTGACACACTCATAAAGAGTCTTTGCCGCCATCTAATGGCGTAATAATGTAAATTCCGTTGCTGTTCACGGTCAGGGACTATTTTTTTTTCCGGCGGAAGGAAGGCTTTTATTAGAGGTTTACTTCATGAAGGCTGCATTGATACATATTTTTGGCTTTAATGTTTATATTGTGTGGTATGGAAGCCCATTTCCATCACTGAAAAAAAAAGAAGATTATTGGGACTTTTATCTCACAATTCTGACTCTTTTTTTTTCTCAGAATTGCACGGAATAAAGTCACAATTGTGAGTTATAAACTCAGAATTGCGAGATATACAGCCACAATTATGAGTTATAAATATAAATATATATATATATATATATATGACTTTATAACTTGCAATTGCAACTTTTTATCTCACAATTCTGACTTTTTTTCTCACAATTGAGAGTTTATATCACGCAATTCTGACTTTATATCTCACAATTTTGACTTTATTACTCGCAATTGCAAGTTTATATCTCACAAATCTGTGAAAAAAAAGTTAGAATTGTGAGATAAAAAATCATAATAATCTTATTTTTATTTATTTATTTTTTTTCAGTGACGGAAATGGGCTTCCAAGTGTGGTAACCGTTTTATAAAAGCAATAAAGCACTGGAGGCTAGTGCTGTATCGTGAGTAAGTCACGGCTGAGGGCGTTGCTAGGCAGCCTCTCGTACCTTATTTCTTACATAAAACAGTTATTTTAAATTGTAATAATATTTCACAACATTATTGGTTTTGATCAAATAGTTGCAGCCTTGGTGAGCAGAAGAGACTTATTTAAATGCACAATGTGAATAGGAAATTTTAAATGTAATTCAACTTTGAAATACAATTCTGGACTATCATTCCCATAATTAGAATCTCAACCCTGTTACTATTGTTATTGAATGGTTGTCGATGCCACAGGTGGATGTAAAGAGAAAACAGACAATTGCAAAATGGCAATTAGTCTTGTTATGTTAACATTATGCTGATACTATTGAGCATTAGTGACTTCATAAACTATATGCAAAGAGTATGTCCCAATTATGAAATGCCGACAGTTCGACTCTTGACGCGAGAGGTCAGAATGCCTCACTGCTCAAGGTCAAACACAAACTCTACTGGATGTAGTTTTGCATGCAGCAGCCCCATCATTCACTGCCTAGAAACCCACCCCAAAATCCCCATCATCGCTCGATCCCTCTCTCTTAACACGGCTCCTGTCCGCTCCGGTGAGCCGAGGAGGTCAGCAGGTCAACACCTACCTGCCATGTCCACTGTCACACGGCTCCAGAGGGCAGTCAGGGGCAAAGGCACGCGAGGGGAAGCTATTCTAACACTTTTGCTGCTCTGCATGTTTTCAAATGTGTGAGTTTTTGTTCTTTCTCAAGCTTGTTTATTTGAGATCTGAGATCTCGGATGTAAAAGAGCAATAACTGACTTGATCATCTGCAACGATCTTCAATGCATCGTATATAATAGTGGAGAGGAAAACAAACTCAACAGAAAAAGCAAAAATACGTTTTCCGTTGATGTGCATTTAGTACAGAAAGTGTTTAAAATTGTTCAATTGATGTAATTTTGGTCAAAAGCTTTCCTTGCCATATGAAGAATAAGAAAACAATAGCGCACTTCAGTGATGTGATATTTTTTAGTCCGACCCGTCAGCATCACCCTGGTTCCCTTGACAAAAACCAAATAGGATTTTCACGTTGGCTTTTGGATTAATGCAGAAAATAAGCTCTGTGACTAACAAAACTTTATGATTCTCACACTATTCATTATACTAATCTTCACAAATGAACTTTTAAGAATTTTGACTCCTAAATACAATCAGTAGAATAAAATGCTTCAAACGAAATACACCACGGTCACGTGACTTTAACGCCACCACCACTAAGCTTCCGACAACTCTTTCAGTCTTTACTTTAAGACATGTTCTCTGAAAATGATCCTTTTTTGTCATATGTTATATTGTGTGTTATTATATGCTATATTACAAAAATTACATTTGCTCATATGCGCATCTCTTTTAGACAGTAAGGGTTTTATTTGACTTCTACAGTTTTGATAAACGTTTAAAGAATAAGTATCTTTTGATGAATGTGTTTCCAAGAACTCTAAAGTTATCAAATTCATCTCATTGTATATATGGATGCATAATGTATAATGTTTCCACAAATAAAAATACTATAAACTGATCAATCTATATGTTGTGAAGTTAGTTTGCAAGAGCACAAGTATTAAAACAAGTAAAATGGACAAGTGAGTAGATGGGTTTACCTGTGTTGTCATTTATAGTACCTCAGTAGTCCAATTTAGACACATTGCATGGCTTTTTCAAGACAGGTAAAAGTTTTAAAAGACACAAGTGGGGTAATCCTACTGCATTTCATGCTGTAGTGTAAAATATCTTGAGCTTGTTTCAGGCATTTAACCAAAAACCCATTGACTTCAGGACGACGGAACCAGAAAATACAAATATATAAAGATATGGTTCTAAAAATCAATCTAAATATAAACGAAAAGCAGAGTCCACGCCACAACTATAACAATAGAGACACTGCTGATGAATGATAAAAACATTGACAGCCAATCAGAATCCATCCTGCGTAGACACGATGTAAGAAAGCGATTTATTGTGTTTTGTTGGCAGCTTCATTGATTATTACGAAACTTTGTTAGATATGCGTTTTAGTGCTCATAAAGAGAGCAGTCTTGGCTCTTTTTCGATGCTACAGCCTATAATCCATTGAATAAAACTATTGTTTTTCATTGCTAAGAGGACCGACGGCCAATTGACCGTTCGCAAAGACCCGCCCCCTTTAGTTACTGTTGCCATGTCCAACAAGGCATGCGCTCTCACTCCACACATCATGTTCTCACGGAGTGAAAAACACATCGCGGAGAAAAGTGGACACTGTTGACGCGTCAACAGACAAGACAGAGCAGGTTACTTTTGGTATGAAACAAAATATTGTAATTTTTTAAAGAAGTTTAAACAATAAATAGCATATAGTCGTGACAGATCACTGTAGCTCCTCGTGAACCGATCATCTCTTCAAACTAGTTCATTTATAGCATCAGATAAACATGAATGAACATCAGAAGGAATGTTGTTTTGTGAGTACACACAATTTTTCAAGTTCACCGATGTTAATCTACTAATACCCCTGACTGCTTCGTTGGACAAAATGGTGGATTCGGGGTTATGATTGGTTAGATCGCCTGTCAATCAAACTGTTCGTGAAGGGTTAACTTCATGCTGCAAAGTTTCGAAAGTGACATCTATATATAATATAACAGATTCGAGCTGTGCAGGATAGAAATATGACATGTTAAAATAGTAACGCGTTAAAGCAATGTAAAGGCAGACTAAAAGATTCATGGAAAAATATTCCGAAGGGGTGGATTCTGGAATCCACTGCCGCTTCAATATATATATTTTGAGTGATTTATCATGAAGTTATTAATCAACATTTATCTTTCTAAATATTAATTATTTAAATAACTTCAACTTATATTAAAACGTTTATTTTCATTCTCATTTTCAAACACTTAATGTTCAATAATGTTGAATATTGTCTGTACCTCTGACTGAGACAAAAGTACAACTTCTCAGTATGTTTTGGGAAAGTTTCCAGAGCTCAGATCAACTTCAGCCTTGAAGAAGCTGTGAATCATGTGTAACTTTGTATATGCGCTCAGTGTTCTGAACAGGTGCATTATGGGTACTGGTGGACAACTGGCACTCTGAGACCTGCAGACGACTTGTCCTGACTTAACAGGACATTCTGTCCCTAAGTTCAGGGTCCGATCGTCAGCATCATGATAGAAGGAGATAAGCTTCTGACTGTCTGTCCATGTTTGAAAATGATCAGAGTTGTCTAGTTTTCTAAACCTCTAGTTTTCGCACCCTCATTGATTTGATTCTGGAACCAGACAAGGTTCTTTATAGTTACCTTTCTCGGTGCGAACCTTCAGGGCACGGCAAGCGCGCTCAAAACTCGTTTTCTCCATGCATGCCAGTGCTGTGATGAGATGAAAACTTCTCAACTTTTCAGAATGCCGCAAGTGCACCGCAGGTCATGTGACAAGAACCATCCAATCAGCTTCACCCTTTCCCTTACCCTAACAGTAGCCTAATTACCTCAGACAAATGCAGAGATGTTGGGCAGGAGAGACAGTTTCACGGCAGAAGCTCTGTTTGGTGATATACACAGAGATATGCACACATCAACAATTCTCAAAAGAAACATGTTTGAGAAGTATAGCATAAAGCAGCTCCGTCGGGCCACATGGACAGACGGTTGTGATGCATCACAAGAGGATTGTTAAAAACGCCACAAAGTTTATTTCATTTGCCGTAAAGCTCGACTGCCACAAGCGGCCCGTCGCAGCACTCCGAAGACAACGCGACAGCCGCGCTCTCGTTTAAAGTGATTCATATCCATACAGTCACGGCAGACACACGGCGAAAAGAGATACACGAGCGAGAGAGAGCTCTCCCATATCCAGTCCAAGGCCCTGCCATAGACATTGACTGATGTCGAAATCTACTGATCCTTTCCGTACTGGCTCACAATCACTCACCACGCGCGCGCACGCATGCACGCGACGCTCGCTCAACCGCAACACGCCCTCACGTTGGGCTCGAGACGCAGGCCCTTCAGAATGCGTGTCTGTCAGCTTAGCCCTTAATCTGCCACACACATACACACGCGATCACGGGGACTTCCCAGCACCGTAATTATTGTGTATATCTTCCTGTGTCAGAGCGAACATCAATAACAGTAATGACAGGCCTGATCTCATTACGGTCCTTTCTGTACATCGGGGAGCAGCAGGAATGGCTTACACAGCAACACACACACACACACACACACACACACACTGCTGCTCTTAGCACAAAGAAAAACCCCATCTTGAAAACTCTTTCGACCTTTCCCTAGCTGCCAGTAAGCCAGCTCTCGGCACCAGCTCGGTAACAGGAAATAGCTATTGTCAAGCTTTAGTTCAGAATGTGTGCCACCGCCGAGGAAGAGTTTGGCAGAGAGATAGACAGAAAATGGATCCGCGGACGAGTAGGAAACTGCGAGGAGAGCAGTTGTGTCAGTTCGCTCACGAAACTGCCGAGAAACACCACGCACCCACTTGGCTTGTCGCGCTCAGATTCTTTCGTTCGCTTCTGTGAGAGCGCTCGAGATAACTTGGCAAGAGTTGTGGGTGTGGTAGGACTCATGTACACATGCTCTGACACCAGTTTATGTGTTTGTGCATTAGTCACAAATCACACAAGAGTTCTGGAAATGACTGCATGGGATCTGACTTGCAATCTATCCGTCTATCATTCTGCGTTCACTTGATTCTTTTGTTCTACATCCAGTATAACAGCTCACTCTGGTTTTGGTTATAATTACTCGGGCCCTATGATTTCAGTGATGCAGAATTGTAGAATGCAGTCATAAGTCTGAAAAAAAATTGCAGATGGTGGAATAGGGGATGGAATTTATCACCTCCACCCCCAATATGACTAAAAACTTATATAGTTATTTTATTTTTGTTCAAAAAAAATAATGAGAAAAACTAGAGCAAAGACACACACTTCTTTGATTGGAGACGTCTTCGCATCTGACCTGATCTCCTCCGCCTTCACTAACTGCAAGTTATTCGATAACGAATTGCGACTGCATGGTAATTTTGTTCTCCAATGTATACTATGGTGATATTGGCTTCCTTTGATTAGGCTATAGGGGTTATGCGCAATCTAACTTCCGTATTTTTAAAACAGATCAGATCGTTTCCGGTTTAGGTCTTCTGTATGTGCTTCATAAAAAAAAAAAATTGCCGTTTTATTCAAGATAACTTAAAAGGATGGAGCAAAGATGAGCATAACTGATGTCCCCCGCATATGCAGATTGATCTTTAAAAGCTGTTTTCAGTTTTCTTCTTCACACTAACGTTTAGATGTTTAATAGAATAAACAACTATTACAATGTGAACTAGGTAGTTTCACTGATTACCTTAAAAGTCCAGAGAGTTCACACTGCTGTTAACACTTTCTCTGACAAGCGGATGCAATGAGACCAGTTTTCCGGTTGGTCATGTGACGTTCGACATAAACCCTATATTCTCGCGTGACGAGACTACTACTCACTTTTATGATCACCTACCATAGACTTTCTTTCAAAATCTTTCAAAACATGATTTTTTCATAATAAGTCAGGACACTAAAAATAGAGCTGAAATTTGGGACTGGTGACCCTATAGTTCATTAAATTATGATATGGACTAGTGTTTGCGAATATTAAAGCTTTTGAAATCTGAAGTCTGCATGTTGTGTGTGTCTCTGATTGGTCTACACTTAAGCTCACGTGATGCTCATGGTGTTTTCAGTGTCCGTCGTCTCACTATTTGAGGACATGAAAACAAAATTCTTCCCCAGAGCTGCTCTGAGAGTCACTTCAAGACAACACGACAGCTGTCGTTTACCATTTCGTTTGATAAAACTTGATCAGAAACTCACACACTGTAAAAAAGAATAGCTGGTTTAACTAAAAGTAAGGTACCTGGTTGCCTTAAAATTTTGAGTTCATTGAAATTAAAAAATTGAGTTAATACAATGCAGGCAAGTGCACTGTAAAAAATTTTAAGCCAGTGCAACAAAAAAAAACTTGGTACTAATTTCCCTAAGCTTTTTCTTGTTCACTCAACTTTTGTAAAAAACAGTTATACTGACTAAAATTAAGTTGTCAGCCATACAAAAAATATTTAATTGGGTTAACTTAAGATTGTTAGTTTTGTGGAGAGGTGCAACTGTTCTTTAACAAACATTTTTAAGTTGAGCCAATTCAACATTTTTGGTCTGCAGAACTCAATGTCTGAAGTTGAGTGAACGAAAAAATACTATTGGAAATTGGTACCAAGTAATAATACGTTATGACTGGAAACTACAATAACATTGCCCAAGTCAAAAACTGAAAACAATGAGTCAATGTTAACAAAACATTTATTCAGAGAAATCAACAGTATAAGTCTTAAATTCAAAATATTTAAGCCAAAGATGTTCTGCACTGCCTCAAATGTGTATTTTAGTCCTTTTGAATACTCAATGTTCAGCGCATAGAGAAGTCCAAAGAGTACCATGAAAGAGTAGGAAAGTCAGGTAGGTCCTCCATGACCACTATTTCCTCCAGGATGATGCCGTAGTTTAGACATTTCTTTTTTGTCTGTGAAATATCGTCCTCCATGACTTCAAGGATGCCCAGTTTCACTCCTCTTGTGTAGGTCTCCTCCAAATCAGTGTCCTATGAATTATATAAATTTCATGAATAATGGTTGTGCATATGTACAAGTATATTAAAAAAAACAAACAAACAAAAAAAAAAAACCTCAAACTCTCAAAAACATGGCACACTGGCAAGCAGGACAAGGCTAAGAGCCGTGGCGCACCTGTCTCGTGTTACACGGAAGGAGGTCCGGATGAATAAAAGGAGGAGCGGCGACAGTGCAAGACAAGTGAAGACTGTGCCTGGACTATTTACGTTATGTTTTATTTATGCGTGTCTGGCAATCGTCCGTGAGGGTCTGCCGTTTTAATTTTATTTTGTGTTTGTTTATTTTATATGATTAAAGTTCCGTTTGAACATTTGCCGGTTTCTGACTTCTCCTTCCCTGGTCCTTTAACGGTGTTGGATTGGAGCTGAATCCCATGAAGGAGGAGGAGGGAACCGGCGAGTGTTCAAAACTTTAATTCTAAATAAACACAAAATGACAGTAAAAGTGGCAGCCCCCCACAGAGGACTGTGTATCGTACTGCATGCCACAGGCACAGTATGTGCTAACCTGATGTAAATACTTGATGAAAACAAGCCACATGAAAACCATTGTTAAATATATGCACACATTTCATAAAATACCAGTGACCAATGGAAACATGGCATGAACAAAAGCTAAAAACTTACCAGGCAAGTCTTTGATATTGCATCGCGCTCTCTGAGGTACAAGGGGAGTCCTCGTAGAGCTATAGCGTGTCTGTGTGACAAGATGTCTGTTGTCTAGAGGGAGATAAATAATTTTAATTATTATTTACTTCTGCATGATTCCTTACATTTACTTACTTAAAGAGGGTGTCACTGAAAATGTATTAGGGATGGTCAAAGAGTCAGAAATGGCAAAAAAAAATCTACAAAAACTGACAGCAAAAATTTAATCTACTTCCGCAATCTTTTGAAATTAGTGGTTATATCTTTAAATCGTATATCTTTTTGAGTACCTGAAGATATATATCATCTTTGGGTTCTCAAAAAGATTAAATAATTTTCACAAAATATTTAAAGATATAACCCCTATTTTCAAAAAAAAAAAAAAAAAAAAAAAAAAAAAAAAAAAAAATCACAATTATAGAAATCATACCTGCTCATCAAAATGGCCCAGGATCCTTTTCATGTCATCTCCAAGGTTTTTACTCTTTGCCCGATACATTGGACTTGTGGCTATAAAATGTTACATAGACATTAGTTTTAAAATTACAGTGCAAAAATGGGCATTGCACTGTTTCATGCCTTTTCAAATGTGTACCCAGATGTCTGATAAAGTTTTTTTCAGTACAAACATTGTGATAATCACATAGGTCACAGTTAAATGTAGCTTGCACCGTTGTTTTATCAGAATTTGTGTGGACCCTATATAAATGAGTTTTCAACGCACCTGGTGTATTGAAAGAGTAGACACACTCAGGGTACAGGCACTGCAATGGTTCACGTCGGCCTGGTCGCCAGTGCTTTACCCTGTAGTGCCTCAGCAGCAGATTATAACTGGCACAATTGTATTTACAGTTTCTACATTGCATGAAGTTTGCTCTCAAGGTAGATCTGTTTAAGAAAAAGGAAAAAAAAACAGGTTCAAAAAAGGCAAATTAATGAATGAACAATGAAATAGACAATTAATTTATACCAATACTTTTTATTTTTTTAGTGGAGGACAACTGCTTATATATTTTCAAAAAATCATTATCTCCTCAGAACTTTTCAATCAATCAATCTACTACTGTTGGAGAAATTAATCAGAATTCTCAGTTGCCCTTCAGTACTGTATTACCAGGAGATGGAGAGCCAGGTAATCTGCCTAGCAACAGAATGTGCACGACTTCAAATATGTTACTTTGCAGCAAAATCCATCGCAATAAAATATGATATAACTTAAATATTTCACGTAACGTTAAAAGGATTTAAAATAAAGCTATATTTAAACATTCAACAATGTTGATAACTTACAATGTAAAGTTAATGGTGTCTCTATTTTTCCTAATGAACTAATATCAACTAATTTAGAAGTACAACAAAACCAAATAAAAGCACTCACCATAAATATTCCTCTGGATTATTATCCCCCACGTGCTGCCTTGTCTTTCAATAAGATTTTTCTTCGGCCGTCTGATGAACACGTCTTCACAAGTTGTTTCTCCCGCCTTAAAAAGTGAACGTTAACTCAGAGGTTGCGCAAAGGTCACGTACTGAGGGGCGCGGTTTAGCGCGAGAAAAAAAATATTAACGTTTATCGGAAAACATGCTGCTAATTCTTTTTAAATGTATTATTTAAATGTTCTTATTTAAATTTAACAACTCAATTAAAAATAACTCTTCCATAGGCTAATTGTTTTCTGTTCTGTCTGTACAGCCTATTACTCAAACTAGTGAGATGAGAGCATTGACGCCCACTCCTGTTGTTAACGAACTTCACAGTAAAAGTCTTCCTACAACAAATTAATGCTGCCTTCACGTGCTATCTTAATTTTCCTCCCGCTTTTGAAATCGTGATTTTGACTTGAGAGGGCGTTCATTTTCATTTTTCTTAGTTTAAAAAAAAAAAAAAAAAATTATTATTATTTTTTTTCTAAAAACTAGTATTTATCAGAATTCATCAGTATTTATCAGAAAGAACATGAAGACAGCATAATTTCCAGGGTTCACAATATACTGTTGTGCACAATATATTACTACTACTACTACTACTACAACTACTACTAATAATAATAATAATACATTATTATTGTGCATTATCTGTATAATATATTATTAATCGTGATTTAATTGATAATAATAGTATTATTAAATTCAATTCAACTTTATTTCCAGACTCAAGGTCAATGAAAAAAATGGAAAAAATTAGAATTTTTAAATATATGTATATATATATATATATATATATATATATATATATATATATATATATATATATATTATTATATATATATATATTATTATATATTATTATTATTATAACACTATTTTCATTTTACAATAATGTTATTTTACAGTTAAATGTTAGGCTCATTTAAGTTATTTAAAAAGCAAAAAATAACTAAACCATTTTTCTACACTGTCCCATGGACAAATGGTTGCATTTTATTTTCCAAAATTAGTATTAAGGGCAGTTTCTAACTTAACTTAAATAAATAAGTTGGCAGACGTTTTTTTGGATGAACTTGCAAAACCTTGTTCACAAAACTAAACTTTTTAAGTTTATGGAAAGAAACTTGGTTTAGGTTGACTAAATGCATAAACCATAGTTGTACTGACTTTTCCATCGATTTTTGCTGAGCCAACACAACAAAACCAGTATTTTGAACCTTTTTCAAGTTGGGTTTTTTACAGTGTGGTTTAATTAACAAACTCAAAATAGTGTGTTATCTGAAGCTTATTAGTTGATTTGACAAAAGAAAAAATGAAGTTCATTTGCAAAAAACGATAAACGTACTTTAAAAAAAAATAACTGACAGTTATATAGCACATTTTGAACCCTAGAATCCTACATTTTGTCAGAAAATCCGGTTTTGTCCACCGTCAAGGCATTGCGAGTTCACGTTTTACAGCAGAAACCGACAAGCGCCCTTGTTGCTTGTGTAGAGTAACTGATAAGTCCGTTTTAGCAAATCAGCACGCAGTATTCAGGTCAGGTGACAAGGCTGCTGGTCGCTTCAAAAAGACGCGCTAGCTGAAGGGAGTTGCGTCAAAGCTGACTAAAAGAGAATTTATAATTTCGACTCCTGTAAGTCTTTGTACACCATATACATCATACATGCTGACACCTTTTTTGTTGTTTTGCATTTGTGTGCATGTGTGTGCAAGCGCTAATCCGTTAGTGTATGTGCAAACGTGTGTTTTAAATGCGATTAATTGGTTTTGTTTAAATATGAAACATGAAGTTATCTGCTTTTGCTAAAAAACAAACTGTTTATACATAAAAAAAAACATACTTTCAATTTAATTTTGTTAGTGAACTGTATTTTTTTGGAGTTATTACTTATACAAAACAACCCAACTGCAGTCTGACTGATATTACTTTGCAATGCGCAAAAAAAACATGATTTGTGAGAATTAATAAAATTAAAAAAAATGGAGTTACCTGTTTTTGCAAATGAACTCTTCAAATGTTATAACAGAAACGCAAAGGTCTTCACGACTGCATGGAATTTATAAAAAATAGGACCATTTTATTGTAACAATTTGAATGAATTATTAAACTTTTAGTTGATTAGACATCCTTCTTTATGATTTAATTAAACCGTTAAAACACAAAACATGGGGGAAAAAAAAATCAAATGGGCCATATCAGGCCTTAAATGACACATTCAACATGACTCATATAATGCTACCAAGTCACTGTGCAATTAGATCAGTCCCAGAGCGTTACGGATACAGGTGGAGGGGACGCTGGAAAACCTTCGCATTACTCTGACGTCAGGCCAACATCTCTCACTAATGGACACGTTGGTTGAGCCTGCCATCTGCCATCAGTCTTACCCATGTGCCCACACGCACCTTCTCCGCTAGGTTAGCTCAGAGATCCGCTGGAAGATCCCGACGTCATTATCTTTATAAATGAAGCTGATCTGGCACAGATGCATTCAGGAGGACATCTTAACTGAGTTATGACTAACTCCTGCCCTCATTTAGGCGGTTTGTGTTTCAGCGCAGATGTGTTTCTGAAGTGAGCGGGGCCAATGACAATATCACACGCTACTTCCAGCAGCTATTGTTTTCAGGGACAATCATTTGCAATCCATCAAAAACCACCCAGGCCCACCCTGTAATGTGAGCACTCTATCCTGAACGTGTGCACGCACACTCGTCCTGATGTAAGACGGCACTGCCCCCATCTGGCTCGTGGCAGCCGTTGCACATGGATCTAGTTAACCCAGGGCAAAGCTTTAATTAAGAGACAGCCTTAGAGCAGCAACCACAGCAAATCCCCCGTCCCGCCGCTCGAGCCGCCGCCTATTTGCACTGATAACTGTGAAATTCACCCGCTGCATGAAGAGAGAGGGAAAATAATTTCAGCGATAGCTGTAATGGGTTTAAGTGCGGCTGGCAGCGGGCCAGGCTGAGCTCAGGAACAGAAGCCCACCGTGTTCCTTTATTGTCTGCTGAGATTTTTGAAGAAACGAGGCCGCGAGTGACACGTCCTTAGATTCCTCCTCCGTGATGCTGCGGCTGATAGCACGGATCGCTTCTACAATGGGGATTTGAATAGTAATTAATGTAATTGATGAAAGGAACAATGGAGCGGTATGTACGCCTATGCCTTCCACGGAGAGACTTTAACAATGGGAGAGGAATGCCCGGAAGATTCCAGACAGTTTTCCCACCACTCCAAGAGGCACAATGTTGCTAAAGTATGCCAGTCTTCTAAAGTCACATGATATCTTTGAGTGTGCATTGAGTTTTCAAAAGTGCCATTTTGTGTGTTGCTGTAACCAAATGCAACATGCCAGCTTGAATATACAGAGTTTTTAACAGCCTAAATGTTGGTCTGTTCTTCACACAAGGCATCACATGACTTGGTGCATGGACAGTTGTTATGGTTCATATCGTATTCAGCATAAACAATAACAGCATACAGGTTTGGAATGACATGAGGGTGAGTAAATAAGTAAATAGTGGAACTTTACCTTGTATACAAGCTCCGAGACTTGATGCGGGTTTGAATCGGACTCCATCTGGGGTTTTGTGTAGAATAAAATCCAAGGATGATTTGTGACGGAATCAACGATGACGCAAGAGTTGAATAAACCCAGAGAAGAATACACACAATCCACATAACGTTGAAGACACAATATGTAAGATTTTTATATTAAAATATCCAAAAACCACGTGCATAGTGTATATTTCAGGCCGCTGTGTACTTGCATTATCCTAAATGTTTCCAAGAATTTGTAAATTCAGAGAAATTTTAAATAGTGCCATCCCTCCCTTGTCACTTGTCGCCAGTCAGAGACGTGATATCTGCGTTATCCCTGGTTTCCGCTTGTACTGCATAGTAACCATGGCAACAGACATTATTAGATCCATCGGCATGACGACAAGTTCCACGTTCCACTCACTCACTGCGTCATCAATCTACGCCTTTAGCGACCCTTGGCGGTGAAAAATACATACTGTGCCTTTAATACAAGGCAATAGGGGGCTTAAATACACTGCAGGATGATAATGATCAGAACGGGGAGCAGACAAAAACTAATAAGAAACCATGACAACTAATTAATGACAAGAAATCAGATAAATGGCGACAAAGAAAACTATGGCTATGACTGAAATGGCCCCCTATATTCTGAAATGTGGCTCTATTTGAAGGGAAAGGCAATTGTAGTGTTGTGAGAACCCATAGTGGACATTGTTGAGTACACTCTTTCAATCCCATAATGCACTGCAATAGCAAGTGTATGACTGATGTGTGCTCAATGGCTAGAAAATACCCATAATGCACTGTGAGAGTTGTGCCGAATGATTTCCTGCATGAGTTTTCCAAGTTTCAAATGATTATTAAACAGTAGCAACAAACTTCCGGTGCACTCGGTGTCCGAATTCGATCACTCGTTCAAGTGAACTATATTAATAGACTTATGTAGGGAATAGTGAATGAGGATAGGGTGATTTCTAACACAACCTGTGACAGACTCCCAAATTTTCTCAATCTCTCTCCTCTTCTCTCAATCGTTTTTCGGCCTTTCTCTATTGCACCATCAACAAATGAGGCATACAAAAAGGAATTATATTTGATCATGTATTCAAGTCTCACCATAAAGAACAATAAATGAGTATATCTAAAGATCTCCAGTCAATGAAATTTTCCAAAAATAGGAGAATAAATTTTAGAGCACTTATAATCACCACACATGAGTGAATTAGTAAATACTAGTGATTTATTTTTCTCCTTTAATATACCGATTAGAAACAATATAATTGTATGTGTTGCTACAGTAGTAATATTACTTAACATGTACTTAATATAGGTTTAGGGTTTGGATTAATGTGATTTACACCATAAAATAATCACAACCAAGTGTGCTGATCATCACGAAGTTCCAGCGAATTCAAACTGTTGTCAATAAAGCATGTAATTATTTTTTTTTTTTTTTTAAATATTGCTGTTCATCACAGTGTGGCCCATTGAAATAAATGTAACCCATTTGAATTACCTATAAACAACACCGAGAATGAGCCTTAAGGGAGACACTACCACTTTTGTTAATCGCTCACCAGCTGATTCCCTCGTTATTCACAACTTACCCAAATAATTATTAATCGATCCATCTGCCTTGCTCTCTTACTACTGAATACTAGACCAGGCTCTAAATAAACCCCAGTGTCGTAAATGGTGTATGAATCTCCTCTCTGCTTAAATGCCAACTGTGTGAGAGAGATAGAAATAAAATATTACCGTCTATTAACATTAACTGTGCCATAAACGGAACTACCGTGGCGATATTCCCTGTGGTCTTTTTAGCAGTCGTGCTAAATTCATACAGCACTTATGGTTCTTCTCTCTGGGGCTGTAGATCAGGATGGTCTCAGAGGGTTTGCCTGCAGAAACTCTCACGAGAGGCTCAAACCAGCATCTACAGCTCATAAAAACCTAATGATGATCCGGAGAGGAGCCTGCGCCAGTCTCATTAGACCCTCTCCTCATACCTCCAGAAATTAAACTCTGAGATCTCCAGAGGACGAGCTCAAACAGCATCATGAGGAGCATCTGTTGATACTGGAACGAAGCCGACCGTGAGAGTTTCCTTACATCAGAACTCATATCCTAACTCTGACGATTCAATAATGCATCATTTGAATTGCAAACGGACAATGATCGGACATGAATGATTAGGAAACAATGTGCTGACTAAAGCAGATATCTGTGCAGGTCTTGGAGCCTTTTATTAAAGTAATGTTCCAGGTTGAATACACAGTAAATATGCTGCTCTATCAACAGCAATTGATGATCTTTTAATGCAAGTCATTTTTGTTAAAGCATTTTTATGAACTACTCTGTTTTTTATTTGAGCGTTGAAGTTATCCATCTCAAGGTGGGACTATTTTTCAAGGTGGATGAACTTAAGTCACACACAATGTAAAAATTATTATTATTTTTATTGGTAACACTTTATTTTAAGGTGACATAGTTAAATGTACTTACTCCAGTAATAACAGTAAATTATTGTAATTATTATTACTCACTATAAAAGCGTCTGCCAAATGATTAAATGTAAATTATGCATAACTACAAGTCACTAACCCTATAAACCAAACTTTAACACTAACCGTAATTCTATCGTAAATATATGTAGTTGAATAATATTACTCAGTACTTATGTGATTAAATACAATGTAACTACGTCACCTTAAAATAAAGGGTTACACTTTATTTTAAAGGATTACTTCAATGAAAAAAAAAAATAGTGTTTTGAAATCGCCCATCACTAAATATTGTTGAAAAGTCACTTTTTTTGTTTTTTTTGCCGCACAAAAAAGTATTCTCGTCGCTTTATAATATTAAGGTTGAACCACTGCACTCACATGAACTGTTTTAGTATCTTTCTGGGCGTCTGAAAGTGTTCATTGTCTTGCTGTCAATAGAAACTCACTGAACCTTCAGATTTCATCCAAAATATCTGAATTTGTGTTCTGAAGATGAACGAAGGTCTTACGGGTGTAGAACGACACAAGGGCGAGGAATTAATGACAGAATTTTCATTTTTGGATGAACTAACTCTTTAAGGTGTTAGTATCACAATGCAATTATTAATTTAAGTATGGAGTAATAATAATTAAGGATGAGGCTTTAATTATGCATAACTGCATGTAACGTATAATGACACTGTGAAATAAAGTATTACCAAATAAAGTGTAACCTTTTTTTTTTTTTACTTGTAGTTTGAAGATTATTGGAGCAATGTAAGAAATCCTAGTGTTATTTGCTGTTTCTCTGAAAATTGTATTTTTTTATTTTTTTACTGTGATTTAATAGTCTGAGGACTTTTTTAATCTGTGAAATTTTCTAATTATGTATAATAATGAATTATTGTAATGATACTTTTAAAAGTTGATTTTAATGCTCATTGGCCCCATGAAAGCATATTGTAAGCGCTTTACTGTAACAACCATTACTGCCCCTACCAACCCCCCCCCCCCCCCCCTTTTTTTTTTTTACTTTTTTTACACTATAAAAAATATTTTCATAATTTGTTAACAGACCATTTTTTTTCTTTTGTAAAATCAACTTAGTTAATTAATGTGGCTCAGATAACAAACTATTTTAAGTTTCTGTTGAATAAACCAATCGTCTTCATTGTATTAACTCAAACTTTTAATTTCAATGAACTCAAAACTTGTTTTACAAGTAAGTTTTTACAGTGTAATAAACAAATTACACTTCAAAATTCTACAGATATAGTGACTTGTAACTTGGGGAAATTCCATTATTTTTGGCCTTTTTGCCACTTTTTATCACTTTTTATTCATAAAACACATGAGAAAACACATGAAAAGATGGGGAATGAGATTAGCAAATGTTGCAATTCAAATTCAAAATTCGCTCACAGGAGCATCCAACTTGACCTGGAGTCTTTTAAGTAGCATAACCATAAAGGTTCCCAGTCAGAGAAAAAAAATCCATGTGAATATTTAATTTGCAAGTGCACATTATGGTGTGATGATCATCATGCGCAGGTGATATTTGTCATGCACATGAACCTGTGACAGTCATTCAGGCCCAAAGGCTGCAGATCACAGCATTAATAATGTACATACGGGTGGGAGCTTTACACTAATCCAACACATGCTTATGAATTATAATGTGCTTTCATATTTATCACAGCTCTTGCCATTCCTCATGCTTCAGAGAAATTTATCACTTAACAATGAATTATTAAGCTGCGCAGAAGCGGGCGGGGTGGGTGGGGGGTGGGTGGGGGGGGGGGGTTGGCAACTCTGAGAACTGACGCACACCAGTTATACTGACCATCAGAGGATGATGATCGTCACATTTGTAATGGGACAGATTTTGGTGCTTTATTGAGAGCATGTCACTCTTGTCAAACACACACTTTTGCTATTTTTATGAGTTGACCGACGCTCAGTGCGTCAAATGAAATAATAATCCGTAACAGTAATACATGAGAGGTTGTGCATTCCAGGAGCTACACTGTTAAAAAATTACTGTAAATTTTACAGTATAATACTGGCAGCAGGGTTGCCAGCCAGTTACTGTAAAATTTACAGTAGTGTTACTGTAATCTAATTTACAGAATTTCCCCGAATTCTGATTACAGTAAATAACTGTATTTTTTTTTTTTTCAAATTAGGAAGGGTCAATTTACAGCAATATTCTGTAAATTTGAGTCAAACCAACACGTGACCCCAGAATGCATTGCAGTTTACAGTAATATGCTGTATTATTAAAAAACAGCCAGCGGCTGTAAAATAATGCTGTAATTTTTACAGTATCTTACTGTTGGTGAAATTTACAGTTGGCTACTGTTTATTAAAAAACAGTAAAGGACTGGCAGCACGGTTGCCAGCAAGATACTGTAAAATAACAGTATCTTACTGTTGGTGAAATTTACAGTTGGCTACTGTTTATTAAAAAACAGTAAAGGACTGGCAGCACGGTTGCCAGCAAGATACTGTAAAATAACAGTATTTTACTGTTGGTGAAATTTACAGTTGGCTACTGTTTATTAAAAAACAGTAAAGAACTGGCAGCACGGTAGCCAGCAAGATACTGTAAAATAACAGTATCTTACTGTTGGTGAAATTTACAGTTGGCTACTGTTTATTAAAAAACAGTAAAGAACTGGCAGCACGGTTGCCAGCAAGATACTGTAAAATAACAGTATCTTACTGTTGGTTAAATTTACAGTTGGCTACTGTTTATTAAAAAACAGTAAAGAACTGGCAGCACGGTAGCCAGCAAGATACTGTAAAATAATAGTATCTTACTGTTGGTGAAATTTACAGTTGGCTACTGTTTATTAAAAAACAGTAAAGGACTGGCAGCACGGTTGCCAGCAAGATACTGTAAAATAACAGTATCTTACTGTTGGTTAAATTTACAGTTGGCTACTGTTTATTAACAAACAGTAAAGAACTGGCAGCACGGTAGCCAGCAAGTTACTGTTAAATTAACGGTGTCTTCCTGTTGGGGAGATTTACAATTGGCTACTGTTTTTGCAAATACAGCATAAAACTGTTTCTACATTTTACAGTAAAATTCTGAGAAACTCTCAGCTCTTCACAAAAGGGCATATTTACAGCATTTTAGTGTAAATAATGCAAGTATACTACATGGTATTGTATAAGCTATTGAGTAGTGCACTGCTAGCAAAAGGGATTCAGTGTTTAAATGTACCCAATGATAAAAAAAAATATCAGAAGAAAAAGTTGAAAATCCATCTTCTGTTCTGAAAATACTGCAAACTACTGATTTATTTCCTTCGAGCAGTAAATACGGTAAAATGCTGTTATATTTTGTCTGTCATTTAAAAAAAAAAAAAAAAACGGTAAAGTACTGCTTTTGAACAGAATATAATGTTGAAAATTTGCCGTAAATTAACAGCAATTTCTAACAGTGCAGGTTGCATCACTTAGCACACAAGCTAGATGCTTTCAGCTGTGGTGGTCATGTGGGGGACTCAGGTTTCACTCCGGCTTGCGACTTTATCAAATATAAGAAGCAAGAAGTCTGTTAACTCCTTCAGAAATAAATGTCATTGAACAACAAAACTGTCAAAATACGGCCAACTAAAAGTCATTGAACGCCCTGTCGGGCATGCTCAAACTACTCACTCTGTGATCCAACCAGGGTTTTCTCTTTTAGTGACCTGAAACTAAGAGAAGTCCTGCCCTCACAACAGCAATCTGGATACCTGCGATAACAAGTGAAAAATGTTGGAAGCAATCCACTCTGGCAGTGCTAAAACCTTTCCGATCCCTCCACTTCATTAGGAAGTCTCTAATCTCTGCAGTCTCCAGCGCTGATAAGGCCGCAGCACTAATGCAGAGGAGTCAAAGTTCAAGCCGCCTTCGATGTTTCGATGCTTAACGCACTAAAGTTCCTGCATGTTCATTAGACAGCTTTATCTGAAGAGTCTACCCCAATAGCCATCAAGATGGGGGAGAGGAGGAGAAGATGGTGTGGTCAAGAGCAGATAAGCACTAGGCTCTTGTCTGACCCTCTTTCTCTGGCCTCTTAAAGCTCTCGTCTGTTAAGTCCTTTGAGCAGAGCGAGCGAGAGAGAACTCGATGAGAACTTCGCTCTCTTCAGACGAGGGATGAGAAAATCCCTGATCGCCGCGCCTCGGCCTTGATGTCCTCATGCCGTTGCATCTCCGACTGCCTGACACCAGTGCAGCGGCCCCGCAGTCATCAATTTTGCATCGCTATTTAGAAGCCTATGGCAATTTTCGCATCAGAATCGTCTGGCCTGTGGCGCGCATAACGAGGGAATATTTATACAAATCCCTCTCCCCCCGTGAAATTGCATTTCAAAGGCAAGATATGATTTTGTAACCCCTGCGATATCAAAGGCACGGCGCACCGGAGGGAGGACGCCCCTATATTTAAAGAGCATATGAGAAGGATGACAGGACGAAGTAGCGTTCGCACCATCGGCCTTTGAAAGCTGCTGTCGGGTTTTTGTTTATTGGTGTGTCGGGTGTCATTACTGATTGGATGGCACTCATGAGCGGGTTAATTGCCGTTGACGGGCTGCTTTTAACTGGGTTTAAAGGTACCAGTGTTCCTGATGTAAACAGGAAGGAACATCTTTCAGACACACACTCAAAAGTTGGATGCTGTTTGAACAGATCTGGCTTTTTCATGCTCTTTGAATCATCATCACCGTTGTTTTTTAAGCTAAACAACTGGTGCGATTTCTGAACGTCAGATCTTTAATTCATGTTTGCACTAGTTCTCAAGTCTCGTGTGACTTTGGGAAATTCCGAGATACTCGACACAAACGAACAGTTTGCTGCCGTTGTAAGAGCGCCAATTACATCTTGGTTTGGCCTGAAGAATTAATGTGCACTATTGGTGAAATCTTACATGAAATTATCAAGTGTTCTTTGATGTAGACATTTTTGAACATATGATC
This sequence comes from Opsariichthys bidens, assembly GCA_037194245.1. Lineage (NCBI taxonomy): Eukaryota > Metazoa > Chordata > Actinopteri > Cypriniformes > Xenocyprididae > Opsariichthys > Opsariichthys bidens. The sequence goes on along the minus strand of CM074304.1, from coordinate 4,136,828 downwards.
TTTAGACTTGATATCATAATTGCCCCTTCGCCGGCAGTTTGATTGAGAGCTCATGGTTTGTCGGACATAGCAACAGCTAGAATGTCTGTATGCATGACAATTTTAAGATGTATTACTCATCACGATATGAAGATGACGAAGCACGTTTCCCGGTCGGCAGAGAAGACAGACACGATGCACTGACATGACAGAAAACCTCTTTCAAATGGCTCTCATGCGCCCACCGCTGACAGAAATTAAGAGCGTTAATGCGTGGCACCCAGTCCTGAAGTTTTTTTTATTAGTAGGATAGCAGTTTTACCCACAAAAGTTTGTGTGGTATTTTTCACGGCCAATTTGCACTACTGTATTTAGATTAACGGTTACTGATCATTTGCCAGAATGCATTGAAAATCTACAGTAACATTCTGTCAACTGTGTATACAGTATGGAACTGTTGATAATACAATAAAATACTGTGAAAACATGAAAATCTACTGTACACAGCTTATACAGCAAAATACTGTTGCGAAAAACAGTAAAATACTGTGTAAACAACAGAAATCATTTACAGTGTAACAGTGCGGGTCTTTGTGAAAGGTCAAGTCAACAAAACACCAAATGATCATACAATGGGATTAAATAGCTTCTCTTCCCTCCAAACGATACCAAGAAGTGAATATTTAACCAATTCAAAAACAAAAAAGGTAAGCAGGCATCCACATTAATTTCAGAATCAGCAGACGCAAAAACGCCATACAGTTGTGTTCAAAATTATTCAACCCCCCAATGCTGTAAATGGTTTTAGAGAATTTAGAGTACATTTGTAATTGAATTCATAATGAAATCCTACAAGGACTTCTTAAAGAAGCATATGCAACTAAAATGACATCAATTGGTCTTGTAATACAGTAGTAAATGTTTCTTTTGTGAATTCTTCATTGACACAATTATTCAACCCCTTAAAGACTACCACTCTGAAGAACAGAGGTCCATTGAAGTGTTTTCAATCAGGTATTGAAAGCACCTGTGGATGTCAGGGAGCAGCAATAAAGCCTAATAAGCACCAATTAGGCAGCTTTAAAATGACTGTGATACTCAGCTCCTTCTAGACATTTACTGGTGTGGTTACAAACATGGTGAAGTCAAGAGAATGGTCCAGGAAGACAAGAGAAGAGGTGATTACTCTTCACAGGAAGGGCAATGGCTATAAGAAGATTGCAAAGATGTTAAACATACCAAGAGACACCATAGGAAGCATCATTCGCAAATTCAAGGCAAAGGGCACTGTTGAAACGCTACCTGGTCGTGGCAGAAAGAAGATGCTGACTTCGACTGCTGTGCGCTACCTGAAGCGTAGAGTGGAGAAAAGTCCCCGTGTGACTGCTGAGGAACTGAGAAAAGATTTGTCAGATGTAGGTACTGAAGTTTCTGCTCAGACAATACGGCGCACCCTGCGTAATGAAGGCCTCCATGCCAGAACTCCCAGGCGCACCCCCTTTGCTGTCTCCAAAGAATAAGAAGAGTCGACTGCAGTATGCCAAAAGTCATGTGGACAAACCACAGAAGTTTTGGGATAGTGTTCTGTGGACTGATGAAACAAAATTAGAACTGTTTGGGCCCATGGATCAACGCTATGTTTGGAGGAGGAAGAACAAGGCCTATGAAGAAAAGAACACCTTGCCTACTGTGAAGCATGGCGGGGGGGTCAATCATGCTTTGGGGCTGTTTTGCTTCTGCAGGTACTGGGAAGCTTCAGCGTGTGCAAGGTACCATGAATTCTCTTCAGTACCAGGAGATATTGGAGGACAATGTGATGCAGTCCGTCACAAACCTGAGGCTTGGGAGACGTTGGACCTTTCAACAGGACAATGATCCCAAGCATACCTCCAAGTCCACTAGAGCATGGTTGCAGATTAAAGGCTGGAACATTTTGAAATGGCCATCGCAGTCACCAGACTTAAATCCGATTGAGAACCTCTGGTGGGACTTAAAGAAAGCAGTTGCAGTGCGCAAGCCTAAGAATGTGACTGAACTGGAGGCTTTTGCCCATGATGAATGGGCGAAGATACCCGTAGCTCGCTGCAAGACACTTGTGTCAAGCTATGCTTCACGTTTAAAAGCTGTTATAACTGTAAAAGGATGTTGTACTAAGTATTAAGATTGAATGTCACTTGGGGGTTGAATAAAACTGATAATGATGTGAGCAGAGAAAAGACATTTGTGGTTATTTCATTATAAATGTTATGTTATATTTGTCTGACCTACACGTGCCTCTTTGATTTAATTGTAAGCAGGATGACTGAATGATCAAAATCAATGTCAAACCGGCCAAAACAATCAATTTCAGTGGGGGTTGAATAATTTTGAACACAACTGTAAAAGGCAACAGCTTTTAAAGTCAAAAAAATGATAAAAGTTACGTAAATGATAAAAGCTCCTTGTGGTTTTTCGGTCTGATCGAAGCAACCAAAAATTACGCAATTTTGAGTTTGTGATAGCGATTCATATAGAAAAATCACTTCCTGCCCTCCAGCTGCATTTCACACCGTAGATGTTATGTGCAAACAACCTATTATCATTGATGTTTAGCACTCTGCAATAGCAATATCGAAAACATACTGCCTCAAAATTAAACTAGATTTTTATATTTTCTGAAGAAATTATAAGTGATGTTTGCACATGCTAACTCAGATCTTAGAGCAGATATTTAATCATTTAGCAGATGCTTTTTATCCAAAGCGACTTATAAGTTAGTCATGGTATCGAAAGTGGAGAGAGAGCTGTTCATTCACAATCTCTACTTTCAATTCCTGCCGTCGTGGGAATCGAACCAGCAACCTTCAGGTTACAAGCCCGACTCCCTCACCATTAGGCCACGACTACCCCTATACTATGGCTCTTCATCCCCACTATATGCTGTACAGTATCTCTGCAGAGCTTCTGCCTCAGAGATGAGCACGATATAACCTCTCAGTTAACATGCATATGATATGACTTTCTTTAAGTTGACCATGAATTCTCTGGAGCCATTATTATGTGTCATTAGCCTTCATAAGGATTTCATGAGGTAATTCTGAAGCTTGAAGACAGGGAGCTGATGGTAATTAAACACACAGTTTAAAGATATAGACGTTCTCCTCAGTGCCATCCCCATGGGCTTCCCAACGCATTACACACTTTACGCTTACAGTCTCCCAGACTGCTCTTCCACACAGAGCTCAATGCTTGATTGCTCACAATTATATTCAGGCTATTTCTTCTACTGAAACAGCTAATTTAATTGATTGATATTCTCTTTCTTGTCCTGTGAGGATTCAAAGTACAAACTTAAGTCGACCTACACGATTCCACAAAGTATTATTGTCTTCTGCAACAATTTGGTTTTGTACAGAAGCAAATTCTGCAAAGGCAAATGGATGCCATCTGGAAACAGATGACATTAAAATAAAGCAGCTGATTCTTAAGGCCGTAAACTAGATCAAAATGGCCACACTATTCACAGGTCTGAGTGTATAGTCAAACAATCATTTTTTTTCTCAAATCACACTACACAGCAAAGCAGATGTATCGTAGTCAATATCATATACACCACACTGAGTCTCAAGTGGAGTTGAATGTAAATATACTGTGTAAAGGAGTAGTCGTGGCCTTGTGGTGAGGGAGTTGGGCTTGTAATCTGAAGGTTGCTGGTTCGATTCCCATGCCTGCAGGAATTGAAAGTGGGGATTGTGAATAAACAGCTCTCTCTCCACCTTCAATATCATGACTAAAGTGCCCTTGAGCAAGACACCTAACCCCTAACTGCTCCCCTTGTAAGTCGCTTTGGATAAAAGCGTCTGCTAAATGATGAAAAAAATGAAATGAAATGTAAAGAATCAAAAATTGTTGAATCAAAACTCTGGGTTTCTCACGCCAAGTGTGAACATATCTTACATTTTCTTTTGAAGAACATTTGATTTTGTTTTCTTGAAAAAAGCAAAACTGGCCAACCAATGAGCTTTTGGTCATAATTCCTGACCCACTGCTGCTACACAACCCAGTGCCAAAGCTGTTTTGTCAACCAGTGTACTAGCACTGGATGTGGGACGGATGTTGTCGTTCTCCAAACTTTTTTTGAGAATGAAAAAACATCTACAGTCCATGAACCCCTGCTAATATCTTTTGAAGACCTGCTAATAATATGTGCATAAACAATGAATATGCATAAATATAAAGGCACAAACTGAGTTTCTTCAGGTAACAGTGCTCTTTTACCTGTCTTACACAAAAAATAAACATTGCTTAAAAAGCACACACACACACACACACATGTTGTGTTTTCATGTTTTATAGGGACATTCCATAAGTGTAATGGTTTTTATACTGTACAAACTGTATATTCTGTCCCCCTACACTACCCCTACCCCTAAACCTACCCATGATAGAAAATGTTCTGCTATTTTAGATTTTCAAAAAAGATAATTCTGTATGATTTATAAGCTTGTTTCCTCAAGGGGACCAAAAAAATGTCCCCACAAGATCAAAATTTACTAGTATCACTATACCTGTGGGGACATTTGGTCCCCATAATGTAGGGAATATCCGCTCACACACACACACACACACACACACACATACAATATTGGTACTCCTGTAATTAGTAGGACATTCCATAGGTGTATTGGTTTTTATACTGAGAAATATTTTCCTGCCCCTAAAATTAAAGCTACCCATCACAGAAAACTTTCTCCATTTTTATTTTGTATGAGGTCCAGAGAGGTTACTTTTAAAATATATTTCACTACAGATTACAAATTAATGCTATAAAAAGTCATTTGTAACACATTTTGTTAGATTACCCAAGTTTTGTAACTTTTGTAACTAAATATTTACTGTAGAATACTAATAAGAATGTAACACTATATCTCACAATATCACTTTTTTTTGTCAGAATTGCATGATATTAAGTTGTAATTGCAAGTTATAAACTCAAAATTATGAGCTATAAACTCGCAATATTGAGAAAAGTCGGAATTATGAGATATATTCATACAATATTGAGAAAAGTCAAAATTGCAAGCAAAGAAGATGATATCAATTTCCAATTGCAAGATAAAAAAAAGTAGAATTGCAATTCTAACTTTATAACTTGCAATTCTGAGGAAAAGAAAAAACTGTATTAAGAAGCAAACACAAATTGTGAGTGTAACAAAGTTCGTAAATATGGGAAGAAGGAGGCGGGAACCGGCGAACATTCAACGTATTTAATAAACAAATAAACTTACAATGAAACGAAAGTATAAGGGCGGCAGTTCCTCACGGCGACTGCCGCCCACACAAACCAAATAAAACACAACATAAAATCCAGGCCTGGTCCTCTCTCGTCCTTCACTGTCGTCGCTCCTCCTTTATGCTTCCGGAGCTCCTCCGTGGGGATTCGAGACCGGTGCGCCGAGCACCTGAAGCTCGTTAACTCTCGCGTCACCGGCCTCGCGCCGTTCCCTCACGGCTCTCGCCCGCCCTGCTCGTCACATACCCCCATCGCCCCTCGCAGGCCGGGGGGTACCCACGAGGCTGCGCCTACTCCCCCCCCGGGGGCCAGTCCGTGGCCGCAGCGCATGGGGGTAAGGACAGACGAGACGAGAGAAAAGGAGACGGAAGCACAAGGAGCGACAAGGACGAGAGAGTGGAGAGAGGAAAACAAAGCAAAAAAAAAAAAATTCTTGGTCCGGCTCCCAGACACACTGCCGCTCGGTCCTCAGCCCGCCGAGAGGCTCTTCCTCGCGGTGCCATGCGATGGCACTGGACGCTCGGTGGACGGCCCGATCCTCCTCCGCCCCCTGGCGGCCGGCGATGACTCCTCCTCATGAGGGCAGCCGGCAGCGAGCCCGCCGTTCCCTGCTCCTCCCCGCTCCGGCGGCAGGCAGCTGGCCTCGGCCCACGGCGGACGGCGGCTCCTCCCCGTTACGGCGGCAGGCAGCAGGCTTCGGCCCCCGGCGAACGGCGGCTCCTCCGCTCCCTCTTGGACGGCCGCCACCCCACCTCGTCCCAGGGCGCGCGGCAGCGAGTTTCCCGTCCCACCTATCACTCGATTGCTCCAGTACCACCGCTTCGGGCAGCCACTCGCGGTCTTCTCTCCCGCGCTGCCCGACCTCCTCAGCACCGCGATCCCCCTCAGCAGCGAGGGCTCTTCGACAGCATGTCCCTCCTTCCTCCCGGGTTTCGGCACCAGTGTAACAAAGTTCGTAAATATGGGAAGAAGGAGGCGGGAACCGGCGAACATTCAACGTATTTAATAAACAAATAAACTTACAATGAAACGAAAGTATAAGGGCGGCAGTTCCTCACGGCGACTGCCGCCCACACAAACCAAATAAAACAACATAAAATCCAGGCCTGGTCCTCTCTCGTCCTTCACTGTCGTCGCTCCTCCTTTATGCTTCCGGAGCTCCTCCGTGGGGATTCGAGACCGGTGCGCCGAGCACCTGAAGCTCGTTAACTCTCGCGTCACCGGCCTCGCGCCGTTCCCTCACGGCTCTCGCCCGCCCTGCTCGTCACAGTGAGATAAAGTCACAATTACCTTTTTTACAATTGGAAAATGACTCACAAACAACTATCACAAAACATGAAAACAGTCACGGAATATCCAGTAATGACAGGACGGTAAAGATTCGAGGGTATGTACATTTTGAATTGGGAATTATTATAAATCCAGTCATTTCGTCTTGTGTAGTATATGTAAACATCTGTTATGTGATATAGCTTATTCAGGACAGAACTAAATACAAATAACATGCAATTTTTTATCTCTGAAGAGTGTTACTTTAACACTATTTAGAGAGGGACCAAATGTTATCTGAGCAGAGTTGATTTAACTCTGGGGTTTTTACTGTGTAGACACATTTCAGGTAAGTACCTTGTGTTACCACTCTTTTACCTGTATGTACAACATAATTACTATATATGTACCAGGAAAGTACACATACTGTAAAATAAAGTGCTACCCATAACCGTACATATGAATGCAAGATTGAATGAAACATAAAACAAATGACAAAAAATACTTATATTTATGGGTCTCTTGCTCACTCGGGCAGTCATATTGCTGTGTGCGGAGAAATGCATCATACCCCTTCGTTTGAAGTGAGGTTCAGATAAATTGTTCACTGTCTGGCCCTTTCCTCTGACCCCTCCAGCCAAAACGTGAACGCTCGAAACGGGTAAGGGGTATAATTGGGATTGGGCCCAACATAACCCTGACATTATTGGTCACTCCCAGTATGACTTAATAATCGGCGCCGCCTATGAATCTGTTACCAGTTTCGCTCTCCCCTCTGTTTACACTGACTTTCAGAGGCACGGAAGGTCAGTTGGAGGAGAGGCAACAGCTTGTGGACAAAGCCTTTCACTCCTAGCATCTCCAGCTCTGTTCAGGCTTGTGTAGACACCCTTCCTCCCCCGAATCGCAGCGCTGCTCAATCGTCTGAAGTTCTCTTAATCAAAGTGCACCACTGTGGCTAATCAAAGTTTCTAAATAACTCTTGCTCCCAACACAGGCCACCAGAGGATTAAAAATCCACTAGCCAGAACTAGGTTCTTCGATCCGAGCCCCGCTGCCTAATGAGAACTCCCTAAAGCCCTAGATCACAGTGAAAAGTCCAGGCCGGCGGACGAGCAGCCATCTTTAAATCCTTAGGAGATTTTATCAGGCCAGATGAAAATAGATATTGGTCTCTGAGAGAGCAGCGGTTAAAAGAATGGCAGAGGATTTAGAGGAAGCTTCGGGAAGCCATGAAGTGTCTCATTTACATGGTATTAGTATCTGACAGACACCGTAAAGAAAACAGGCTAACCTGGAGGCAGGAGTTATGGGTGAATTAGCACCGGCGTTTATTTACTCAGATCTGAGGCAGGATTAGGCCTTGTTTACTTCTTGACTGATAATGCGTCTTTGTTTTCTAAGTCCTCGATGACACAATTACACCTCAGCGTTCCCTCAACGTTATTTAGATGTTTCATTTGTTGACAGGTCGCCTGATGGCTGAAAGTCAGACTCGATCAAACAAGAGGCCGTTCAGGCTTCGACTGTATTCGACGCACATCCACTTTGGATGGAAATCTTCTCTCGTTCCAGATGCTGGAAAAATACCCAAGTGTGTCTTTGTCGCAGCAGGAATATCAAGCTGCCATGAAATCAGGCTTTTCAAGGCTATTTAAATAACAATCTCTGGATTTAGGAACTGTTGAGCTAATTATAAATTCCTTCTCCCACCAATTAGCCGAGCCGAACTCACGACAAAGTCCGTAATAGAGCACAAAATCGATTTGAATATTTAAGAATATTCCCAGAAGATGATTTAGATGAAAAGATGTAATGTCCGTTAAATAGCGACGTTTTTCTAGCGTGAGTTTAATGGATGGTTCATGGTTAAGCTTGTGAAGAAAACAAAAAAAAAAAGCAAGATGCAGGAAATCTGAAAACCGTATCAATCTTAACACCAGCACACAATGTCCTGTAATAATTAGTCAATCAAATCCTTCTACTCAAAAGATGTGGGAAAGAAGAGAGACCCGTGAAAAGACTCCTGTGCAGATCTGACAAGCTACTTCCCCGTCATGTCGGAGTCGTCTAACTTTAACATTTTCATGTCTTCCTCGGCAGGTTATTAAAATAAATGAGGACGCTTTGGACTGCAGTGCCACTTCCCCCTAATGGGACATGAGAAATCTGCAAGCCAATAGCAGAAGCTGACTGGATGGACTCTGTATAAAGTGGACAATTAGAGGAGATATTTTTGCCAAGTCCTATGGAATATTCCTTGTTATTTTAATAATGCAGACGATGGCTAATTTACAGAGGCTGATTTTGTCAAGGTAATGTGCAGCTGGTGTGTCTAGATGACACTTTGAATATTGTCCCATGCAGCGCAGCTGTGAGTCCATTAGGTAATGTGGCACAGCACACGTACAGCAGCGGTCTGCCACATAGACAGGCTTTACTCAAGACATTTTGATTTTACACACCTTGAACAACATAAAAATTCACATCAATGAGTTTAGTCAGCAAAACAAAGAAACATCCCTTTTTACTAGCCACTTTGGTGGGTTGAAATTTATATAATATATACATTTTTTACATCCAAGACTTTTAAAATGATATCTGAAATGATCATTGTTTTTTATTATCGCGCATAATTTTACTCATTCCCTTCAGATTTTCTTTCAGACACCCAAAGTGTGCGCACATAAAGCCGCGTCTCAGTACAAAACAGTTATTTTTCACTGCTTACTGCGATTAAACATTTAAACACACACACACACACACACAAAATAATGTGAAAATGCCGGTCTTGGCAAGTATTCATGTAAACACAGTTATGTTTTAAGTAAATGAAAAAGAAAAAGCATGAGTAACAGTATAATGGATCCATGCGTCAGGTCCTAAAGTGACAGCAGCCTAATATACTTAAAATTATATTAATAAACCAAATAATAATGAGATAATATTAAAAATATCTATATGGCAGTTTTCCCCATAGTATCGATGTCAAAATTGTGGCCAGTGAGTGGCTCTTAATCACTAGCCACAGTGGCTGGTGAGCAAAAAAAAATAAATGTTAAGCCCTGTATATAATCTATAAATAATTTGAACTTGAAATCCATTCGAAACTTGATAAATATCTGTAAAATCAACAGATTTATACTTTACATAGGAACGTCTTTATCTTATATACTCACATGAGCAAATGAATGCTGTCAAAATAAAAGTCCCGGAACTCTTTTTGACAAAACAGAAAACCAGTTAGCCAGCTAAAGCAGATGCATAGAATTGTCATCTTAGTTAATGTCCACACTGTATAATATATAACAAATTTATTTACATGAGAGTGATTTCAACAGGATGTTTTTAAACCGGCAGGTCATCTCCTTAAATCCTTAAACGGCTCAACGTAAATAGTGAAGATCTGCATTATTTGTACACATGAGCCCCGTAGCTAAAGGAATTGAATGTTTGATATTGATAATAATTGCATTTCTATAATTATGCGTTGTATGTGTATCCTACTTCAAAGCCAAATTCAAGGCATTACAGTGTTGTGAAATGCTCTGAAGGCGATGCTAACATGCTAATGGCTTCGGACACTGTGATGCTTTCATCCCTCTGTCAAGGGCACTCATTTCACTTGCCGGTGAAAAGACATGCCATCTTGATTGCTTCAGTTTATTCACAGAATATTATTCATGGTATTTGTTGTCTCCCCAATGGAGCTGGTGTGCTTTTCATTGTTTGTTGTCTTTCCCAAACATCCACATTCTTAAAAATTCATGGATTTGTTTTCCTCCACCAATGGCCCATAAAGCCTTTGTTTGTTACCAACTCCTCAAGACAAAATCTTATTCTTGAGCATCAGTATGTTTGTTTTTGCACGTATTAGCCAGGGGTTGTTTCAAGGGCAAACGGACAACCACACAAAATCTGATGTACTTCTATATAATGTAATTATTATCATCACAACTTGTAATTATTGCTTCAATGAGATCATTGTTTTCTGCCTAAATTAATAACACGATATTAGCTAACTGCATGATTTGATTTTGTATTGTTCTTAAAACTGAACATTTTTTAAATCTGGACATTACTTTGACACTGTCACGTCTGAAAACAGATTACTCTACATTGTCATGTAGAAACATTTTTCTGTAAAGCTGCTTTGAAACGATATGTATTGTGAAAAGCACTATACAAATAAATGATAATTTACCTGAGAATATGCATACTGGTGTTCCTTCACTTTGTGCACTTTCAGACATTTTACAAACACATTTCTTTAACAAACGCACTGTAAAAAGTGAGGTAAATACACAGATTGTCCAACTTTCTGTACTGTTATTTGCTAGCAATATAAAGTTAAAGGCACAATATGTATTTTTTCACCGCTAGGGGTCGCTAAACTCTTCAGAACAATAACAAAGGAGTAGATTGATGACGCAGTGAATGAGTGGAACATGGAACTTGTCGTCACGCCGATGGATATAATAATGTTTCTGGATGAGTGAAAGCATGACTGTGGTATGAAGCAGGACGTGGAAGAGAATCGCGGGCGCGATTACTATTGAGAGACAGATATCAGTGACGCACGCGAGTCCCGGGGATAAAGGACCGAGGACATTCATTCTACCGAACTACTCACAAGTGCTGAAATATTACTCATACAGGTCAGTTTACTTGACAAATTAAAAAAGTGCGGTAACGCAGCGCTGTTTCACTTGGTGTAACGTTTCACTATCATATTAAACTGCATTTGAGTGTGTTGAAAGTTGTAATGTTATTCTGTGTATTAGTGTGTTTGCTGTACGAGACTTAACAGTAAACTAGATCAACATTGCATTATCATACTGATGATATTCTAACACTTCATCGTGGTGAGCTATATAACATTGATTAGTCTTATGTAGTCTACATTTGCTTATCTTGTCTAATAACGTGCAAGAGCGTCTCTGTCAAGTCAAAGTTTGTCTCAAAGCTCTCTTCATCTCGAAAACGCCACGCCGATATTGATCCTCGTTTTATGTCTCTTTTTGTCGCAAAGTTTGGTCTATGGTCCATAATGTTTGAACAAAACAACCGTTACGCAGCTGTCCGTGTCTGTTGCCATGTTTACTATGCAGTACAAGCGGAAACCAGGGATAACGCAGATATTACGTCACTGACAGGCGACAAGTGACACTATTTAAAATTGTGAATTTCTCTGAATTTACAAATTCTTGTAAATATTTATGATAATGTAAGTACACCACTGAACGAAATATTGAAATCTTACATATTGTGCCTTTAAAGAAACATCAAAATCGGGAAAAAAAAAATAAAAAATCTGAAATCGTGGTTAAAATAGTACCAGCGCTACAAACTGAGCCATCGTTTTTGGTTATTTTCCATATTTTTATTCATTTAATTAGTATTTTATACTAATTAATTATTTAATTCATTAAACAGCTAAACATTTCTTTTTTGGTTCAGTTATGCTTTACAGTAATAAATTGAATATTCAGGTCAAATTGTCAAAATGATTGTATTTCAATCCTTAAATATGGCCAAGAAAGTCATTGTATGTATTAAAACTACCTAGTTATCGTACCACATTAATTTGTCAGACGATAACATCTAATAGTTCTATAAAACACTCCCACACAGGATTCGTGCTGCTAAAATGATACCCTGTTCATAGAAAGTACCTTACATGGTTATTCAGAACAGGCCAATCGGAGATCCAATGTGTGTTTCTATACGAGGGGGAGGGGGAAAGCCCTTTCAGTTTAATCTACAGAGGTAAATATGTGGTCGGTTGATGTTCTGGCTAATTGTCCCCGCAGCCGCAGATTTTCCGCTCTTTAAACGTATTATCTAATTGCTTGACTGTCTGCTTCCCTTAGCGGGACCCACATAATCAGCACGCTCTCTCCTCCTGCTTTCCTACCAGTTGCATATTTAATTATTCGTGCCGCTTGTTGTAAATTGGCCCTCCTGGCACGTTAACGGCATTATAGGCCTGAAATAAAGCGATTACTTGAAATATCGTGTTGACTTCCTGTGTATCAGTGACGCCCCGGGTGAGACTGACACTGACTGTAGCTATTAGCATTAGCGGACCTGTGCCGGCACATTCACACAGCCATGAGATGCACAACAAAACATGTCTGCGCATAGTGAAATCTTGTCAGAGAGGTTAAGAGAGGAGAAAGAGAGAGAGAGGGAGCGAGTGAGCGTATATATTCCCCTCCACTCCACTTTTTTTTCTTTTTTTTGAGATAATGACCGCCATTTCTTTTTCCCAGTCACTGATGACAGCTTGAACTAACCGATAATGGCATGCTGGCAGTGGAGGAGGCCACTTATGTTATTCCTCTTGACAAGGCTCAGGGGAAGGGCTCATTTTTTTGACATTTGACCATGCAAATTTGGTCCTGCTACATTATTCCACATTTACATCCCCTCAGCCAGCCGGTTAAGAAAGCAGCTACAAGCAGCAGCCCCTCGCTCTAATAAAGGCCACAGAGCAGGCGGTTAAATATGGATGTAAAAGGTGATTTAAATGTAGAAGTCGTCGCTCTCGCCGTCCGCTCGGCCACGTCTTCAGCGGTCTGAACCGGATGCCATTTCGTACTGAGACCGCGGGTAAATACAGACCTGCCAAATAATTCATCACCTGGGAAATTTCATTTTCATGTTTAGCCTCGACAAAGAGAGCGGGCCGAGGGATATGCATGCTCACAAATAGTTACATTGTAGAGCTTCTCTGTCGAAAATCACTCTTGATTTGCAAGATTAATCGTGGGAGATGGTGCACTAACAGCCAAAGTGAAAATGGGGTCTTTGTGAGAAGAGTCAGGTACGATCAGAAAGAGCATGCAGTCCCTTCCACTGCTATGTGCATTAAGCGCTCTATACTAATAAGACGGCTTCTTATGTCTTCCTATTTATTTATTCATCTCCATACGCCAGCGCTCTGCACATTTATTAACGTCGCACCTTCTCTCGGTTATTATTTATACATTATAGTTTTTATTAATATTTTGAATTAGCTTTTAGTTTCAATACTGTCAGTTTTTTTTGTCATTTTTGTTATGTGCGTGTGTCATTTTTATTCATTTTGTTTGGCAACACTTTACAACAATACCCCATTTGTTAATTAATGCATTTTTTAACATTAACTAACAATGATGTCCATTGTTAGTTCATAGCTCAGGTCCATTAAATATTAACAGATACAGCTTTTGATTTTAATAATATATTAGTATTTGTTACTCTTTTTTATTTTAGTTTTTTTTTCTTAGTAATGCTTTAGTAAATGTAGAAATTAAGATTAATAAATGCTAGAAGTAATTGTTAACAAATGGAACCTTATTGTAACTTATTACCATTATATATATATATATATATATATATACACACACACACACAGTAAAAAAAATGTTGCTTTAACTTAAAAAAATTAAGTTGGCTGCCTTAAAATTTTGAGTTTATTTTAAGTTATATATATATATATATATATATATATATATATATATATATATATATATATATAGTATTATTATTATTTTAGTTCATTATAATTTTGATTCCAGTTTTAGTTTTTTTCATTTCAATTAACAAAAGTGTTTTAATGGTTTTAATTGTATTTAACGATAATAGCCCTGCTCTGGTGTTCAGGCGGGAGTCTGGATGTCTTGTGAGATAGTGACGGGGCGGAGGCCAACGGAGGGAGGGGTAATTTAACGGGGCGGGGAGGGTCAGCTCACCTGCTGGGACTACAAGCAATCAGGGATGGCGACTGTTCCTCGAGCTGACAGCTCTCAGGTTGGACCCTCGGATTGCCCTTGTAAGGCCTAATAATGTGCCGCGGCTGCTTTTAATAAGGGACACTTTGATAGGCTTTCTCTCTCTCTCTCTCTAGCCGTCTGTTATTGCTGTGATGGGGGATGGGGAGGTGTGTGTTTGCAAGTGCGGGCCGTAATATGTCAGGCAGGCAGCTCGCGGTGCTGACGAGTAAATAAACCTCATTAGAGCGCCGGGCAAAATAAACTGTTCAATGAACTGACAGCAGCAAGGGCTCCCATTCTTAAACAACTGTCAAGCATTCTGGCAGCAAGCGTCCGAGCCGTACAAGACAACAGGACATCACAGCTCGAAACACGCACGTGCACGATCGGCGCTAATTAACATCGGACGACGGCTCACTCTCAACGAGCGACAAGATGAGGCGGATTAGATCACAGGTGAACTTTCTCCCAACGTGCCCGAATTGAGTGAAATGGTCTTTGATCACATCACGTCTTTCAATCATTTGTTAGAATAACTAATAATTGATGAAAAACCGGGAGACATTCAATATGTGTCACCCGTTACTGTGCGAGCTATTCGCTGTGACACGAACAAGAGACGGCATTAGGGTTTGCAGGAGTGCCCCCAAGTCCATATTCAAAATTGATATGCAGGGATGCTGCCACCAAAATGGACTTTAAATGATCTGTGGAGAGAACATGCAAAGCCAGGTAGAGGAACATTAAAATATTAATGTCACTTCCATCAATGCATGAATATGGGCCCTTTTAATAGCTTCTTAATTATTCATCTACATAAATATGAGCTACCTGGACTGCGAGAGAAATATCACAGGGTCATAAAAAATAGTAAAGCTCCTCCCGTCCAGATGGGGTTGGAAATCGCATTAAGTCTGTTCTGTTTAGTCCTCCAAGAAAGAAAGTTCTATCTAAAATAAGTCCTCTATCTAAAATATACAGTGTTAAATACACAGCAAAAATAGTGGCCAAACGATATGCTATCCTCTGACAGCATATTTGCTGTGTATAGGCCTCTCTCTCTCTCTCTCTCTCTCTCTCTCTCTCTCTATATATATATATATATATATATATATTATTTATTTATTTTTTTCTTTTTTTCTTTGAAGAACCAGGATTCCCAGACCTCAAAACCAGAATATATGAGGTAGTTCTAAAAGTGAGATTTTTAGACAACGCCATGGGAATTAATTCTTATAACTCAAATTTTCAACACGAATATATATTTTTCTAGTTATGTAAAGCTCTAAAATATTTTATCAGGTAGAAATGATAAGAAAAAATATTTGTTACACTTTATTTTAAGGTGTCAGTATTACAGTGTAATTATACATTTAAGTACTGAGTGATAATAATTAACTACATGAACTTACTTTAAGTTTAGTGTTAGGATGAGGGTTTGGTTTAGGGATAATTGCATGTAATTATGCATAATATCTACATTAAATACATGTAACTTATGTAACAATGAGACTGTAAAATAAAGTGTTACCAAAAATTTACAAAAAAAAACCAACTTAATCCACATCCATTAAATCCTACAACTGGAATACGTGTCTAATGTAGAAAAAGGTCATTGAGCCTTTCAATATTGTGGACAAATTGAGTCAAAGAGGTTAAGAATCATGCGTGTAAAAGGACTCAACTTCAAATTTGTCTTAAAGTCCATGTAAAGGCAATATTAAATATGTGTTCTGAGTTTGTCACACCACAGACAATTGTATTACTAACCACTAGCCAAATTTGAATGATAAAACTCTTGAAAAAATGGGCGGTATCCTCTACGCTCAAACGCTGGGGACGTATAACCCCGCCCACTTGCCGTAAAGCTGCCGCCTACCGCCACTGTCTGAATGGATGCTCCAAGCAGCTTAACTGGATTTACAAAGCCATACATGTTTGAACCTCCAGTGCCAGAATCCAATTCAGAGGAATGGCTACCCGAGAATCAACCTCAAAATTTAGTAGAGTTACTGTGGACTACCTACTATAATTATAACATAAGCACACACTCATTGGTGCCGCGAGACAGGAGGATGAAGGCCGTGGCGGGAAATAGTCGGTTTGGCCCCATTTACCAGTTGATTCTAATGAAAGTTTATAAATTGATCTGGTGTAAAATGATCACTGCAGAGGCGGGTTTTGGTGGTGATCCTCAGCTCTCCATCAAGTGGCTCTTCACAAAATTAATCTAATCTCTAAGTTGTTTACATTTATTATTATTGTAATGATATGTGCTTTGAGACATGAGGTAGTTTATTGCCATCTCTTGTGACGCTTTGCCGAGAACAGCTGTGTGTGTGTGTGTGTGTGCATTCATGTGTTTTGGAGGAGGCGTGGCTTTGAACACTGTTTGTGTTTTTCTGGGGTGTAATGGTGGAAAGGTCCAATAGTGTTTTTATAGTCAAGACTTTAAAGAGTGTATTACTCTCCCTCACGTCATTCAAAACCTGTAATATTTTTAATGAAATCCCAGAGCTTAGAAACCCCAATAGACAGCAACACAATTACCACTTTCAAGGCCCAAAAAGGGAGTAATGTCATTGTTAAAATAGTCGGTGTGACTACAGTAGAGACGAGAATACATTTTGTATGCAAAAAAAAAAAAAATTGTTCAACAATTTCTTCTTTTCCGTGACATTCTACGCAATTCACGTTGTAAACACAGTGCAGCGCTTCCGGGTTCTATGTCAAAACACCGGCTCAGTATTGGCAGGCTCCTGCTCATGTGATCAGCATCGGAAACTGACACAGAAACAGACAAGAAATTGTTGAAAATAGTGCAAACAGAAGTATTCTCATCACTTGATAAAATGAATAGTCACATGGACTATTTTAACAATGACTTTACTACCTTTCTGGGCCTTGAAAGTGATAATTGTGTTGCTGTCGATGAGGGATCGGAAAGCTCTCAGATTTCATTCAAAAATATCTTCAATTGTGTTCCAAAGATGAATGAGTGTCTTAAGGGTGTGGAACTAATGACAGTATTTTCATTTTCGGGTGAAGTAACCCTTTAAAAATGACTCGATTCCTTCTGAGCCAACAAAATACCTTAGAATGATGCCACCAATGCTTACAGCTGGTATTTTTCACCGATTGTGAGACTTTCCAGTCTCATCTATCTGAAGCTCCTGGTCTCTCTCTCTCTTTCTCTCAGTATCTGTTTGTCCTCCAGGCCTGATCTCTCCTCATTAGATCTCAGTTTCTCGCCCACCGACCGACCGTCCGACCGACCGCTGTTCTACCTTGTGTTTTATACTGCTCCAAAATAATTTACAGGGATGTTGACATCGGCTTCTCCTTCTACAATACGGTTACCCTCCACTAAATGCTTTGTAGTGAAGCCAGCTCGGTTTTATTTGGAGTTTGTCTGAGCCCATAGCGGAGGGAACGGATGCTTTATCAATAGGCCGGGATTGCACAGCCCCGAGCACTGTGAAATATTACAGACGCTTTGCTCTAGTCGGAAGCCCGCGGGAACCAAACAACACTTCCTGGACTGCAATATCTCTCTGTTCAGGAGAGATTGTTTTGGCCGAGTCCAAAACGAATTTAAACAATATTTATTTCCCGCAGAACTACCATGCGAGGCGCGAGACACCACAGAACAAACACAAACGCATCCGTTCTGTCGTTCGCGACTCGCGTTTAGATCTGTTGACATGTTTGTTTTCTGTCTGAACGGAATCTCGGAGCGTCGAATGGAACGAGGGCTTTTGGCATTAATCAGTTTGGGCTGCTTGTGTCAATATTTAATTAAGTAAACAAACAGAGACACAAACATTTTAATTGGAATGTTATCAAGGAAATAATCTGCCTTCTCATCTCGCTTAAAAATTCTGTCATGAAAATGTAATTATGCTTGACAAAATTAATTATGAAGAGTGCAGCAAGAATAAACACACGCGAACATGACTGACAGAGACAGAGAAATCTGCCAGGGATATGAAATATTCACATTTCTTCGAAAAAAAAATCTGGTAGAACATGAGCGAACGGAGCATCGGTGATGTTTTGCAGGAAAACTCAGGTGTTTTGATTGCCTGCATTGCTTTATTTGAGTCTTGGCGGCTGAAAGCAAGTTCAACATCAATGTGTTGCGTTTACACGAATCCTTTATTCAGAGTTTAAAGTAATTGCACGTCAGTTAAAACCTACAGGGATTGAGTTTGACGAAGACACATTTTAGATTCCAGAAGTAGATGTTTCATTTTATGGTGCAGCCAACAAGAAAGTAGCTAGTCACATATTACGCCATTTCAATCAGCTCCCATGAACAGCAGCATTAAAAAAACCTTCTTCCGCACCCATACGTTTTATTTATTTAGGCTGTATGATGAATTTAAACCATGTGTTTGTACATGAACACTGTACTGTGCCCATTGTAGTAATTACAGAGGGAGTGGGGAGGCTCGAATTGTGTTTGTAAAGTAATTAATAAGGCCACACAAAGGGATCTTGAATGTTCTGTGTGGATGAGCAAACAGAGATGTTCTCTTAATTATCTCAGATAAAGCCAGAGCTTCACATAGTCCAGCTCTGCCCTCTGCTGGCCACACAAATCAACTGCATTCATGCTGCAAAATATACAGATTTGACTGAACATCTATTTCAGCACACATAATATAGTTGAAATTTTGGGTAACACTTTATTTTACAATGTCATTGTTACATATGTTACATGTATTGATTGTAGTAATAACTAGAAATTATGCATAATTGCATGCAATTAACCCTAAACCAAACCCTCATCCTAACCCTAACCCTATAGTAAGTTCATGTAGTTAATTGTTATTATTCAGTACTTAAATGTATAATTACAGTGTAACAAAGACACCTTAAAATAAAGTGTAAAAATTGTGGGTAACACTTTATTTTACAGTGTCATTGTTACATATGGTACATGTATGTACTGTAGTAATAACTAGAAATTATGCATAATTACATGCAATAAACCAAAACCCTCATCCTAACCCTAAAGTAAGTTCATGTAGTTAATTGTTATT